>PVJD01013546.1:0-33440 GCA_004026545.1 Mormoops blainvillei
TGTGGGACTCAGGTCAGTTGAAGGAGGCATGCGATTGTCCTAATCTTGTTTCTCCAAAAAAAAATTCTAGATGGCAGCTCTTGAATCTAGGAACAGGCTTTTGAGTGACAATCAGAAGAATCTTCAGGGAGCATGACTTGAAACCTTTCCTATGAGGGAGTCACTTGAAAAAAAAATAGAATTGCCTTATCATTTTCACATATCTGAGGCTGGCACGGAGAATGGATTATATTTGTATACGGTGGCCCTAATGGATAGCTTAAGACTAATGTCATGGAAACTCCAGAAAAATGATCTCACAAGTTAAAAAAGCCAGTGTTGTTCAAAGACAGGATGAGCTGATTTTAGGAGTTAGTGAGTTCTCTGTTAAAGGAGTTTTCAAACAGAAATTCCACTGCCATTTGGCAGAGAACGATATAGAAAGGATCCAAGATCAAGGTCCACCCCCAAACCTGGACGCTCTTAGCCAATAACAGCAGGTGAAAATATCAACTGAGACAAATGCTATCTATAAAGGCTCAACAAGATATAGGAAGACCATGAATAAGAACAAAGCTCATGAAGTCATTTTCTGTTTATATGCATTTGGCAAAGAAGAATAATGACTGGCCACATAATCTGCCATAGATTTTCACTGACTGATTGAATAGAAAGAATTTAAGTTTATTTTAAACACAGAGACTTGAATATTGCCTAAATAAATAATGGATAATTTGTCAGGTAAGGTTGGTTTCAGAAGAGAATTCTGATTGTCACTTTTTTTGTAAACATACACAAGGAAAGGAAAAAAAAATTCTAAAGGAGGTTTTAAAGGATCAGAAGCTGGAATTGAAGAAGAGACCACAAAGCTCCATTTTACTGTGGGGTATCATTTTTCAAATGGTTCCTAATCACATTCCCAAGCCTGTCTGGAAAGGCCAAATTATTAGTGTTCTTATAGTAGCAAGGCAGTTAAGTGATTACTGTCTCATGCGAATACAGCTTGGTTTCAGCTGAGATCGACACAGCAAAATTATAGTCTCTATGTCCTTAAGTTGGCCTCAGATATTTTTTGACAAACAAAAAGACTACAGTGATGGTACTAAGGCATGTGTAGAACTTACTGCCGGACTTGAATCAGGATCTAATCTCAGTTGCATGCCATCCTCCTTTGTGTTGGTAACTCAGAGTTTAGAAGTTGGGCATCATCTTTTTGGTCCAGAAATTCTATATCTTATACTCATTCATTCAGCAGATTTTATTTTAGTAGTTGCTATGTTTCAGCTGCTCTTTTATTCACTGTGGGTTCAGAAGTTAATGTAGGCAATGTTCTGGCCTCAAGGAACTCTTCCTGAGAGTTGAAATCCAGGAAAACAATGAAGATCGGGTTACCACAGAGGTGGAAACGGTAGCAGTGGTCAACTTCAGAAAGCTGATGCAAGCCAACAGTTAGAGGTAATTAGGAAGATTGAGTCCAGCAGAAGAATAACATATTAAGTTCTAGAGCATGGGAGAGTAGGAAGTGTTGGTATCTCAGACTGGCTGGCAGAAAAGTTGCCTGAATGTAGGGAGTCGGGGGTGAGAGATGAGGCCACGCAGGTGGGATGGAGCCAGATCCTGAAGGATTTAGTGTGCTAACCCAAAAGAGTTGGAATTTTATTCTAAAAGTAATGGGAGACATTCTGATTTTACAGGGTTGTTGAAGATTAAAGGAGATACTATAAGTTGACATGCTTCAGATTCACAGTTGTTATGAAAGGCAGTTTGAAAGTGGGAGTTCTTTGGAGACATTGGGAAGGTGTGGCCAACACCCATTATGACCTCACTAATCACTCTTAGTTTTCCACATGCAGCACACATATTTTTACACTTTTTTCTTTTGCTGTTACTTTAACTTCAGCCTGCAATACATTCACCCAATATTCACTTTATCAAAACCTGCCTACCCCTTAAGGTTTAAGTAAAATTGCACTGATTTCATGCAGGCCTTCTTGAAACACAGCCAGCATTAATTTTTCTATTTTCTGCATTCCATCATCATCACCTGCTCCTTGTTATCTGTATTTTGTCTTACCTGATATTAGAGTTTATTTTTTAAGTTATTTATTCTCTCTGTCTCTTTTCTGAGTGCAAAATGGAAGTTTCATCTCATATACTTCAGACAAGGCATGGGAGTTGTTCTCTAAATAAATGAATGAATTCATTCATCAGTTTGTCCAGAAGTAGATATATGCCAGCAAACTGCTAAGTGTTAAATGTTTCCAAGAAGGAGCTGGGCATGAAGTAGTTAGATTTTTCTGAACTAACATTATTTACGCATCTGTTTTCAGGTCAAGTGCTTCTCCATCCAGGAGTGTCCAAAAGAAGAACATTTTCCTTGGATCCAGTTTTCTTCCTTCTCTCTATCACAAGAAAGAAGAACCAAGTTGAAACAGGTTGTACAAAAACAGTTGAGATGACAAGACCCAGTCATAAACATTATAAATCAGTATTTCCCTATTGTAACTTCCAAAACTCAGGCATATCCTTATGGAGTGATGTACAAAGATTCCTTTCTCAATAACAATCTGCTCCGATTACATCAACAATAAAATCACCTAGAACCTTCCAAGTTCCATGTTGTCTGTCAGAGAGATTCAGAGATCTCTGGAACAAAACATGCTAGGCTCAGGCAACCTCACAGGCCTGAATGCAGGCTCTTATCATCTCTCCTCTGATGCCTAATTTACTCCATCTCAGAGCAGTTAATCCATTTGTCCAAGATTACAAGAGCTACTTATTCGGATTTTTTAAAACTAACTCCCCCAAACCACATGGAACTAAAGTAAAGTTACCAGCATTGACTATTATTTTAGAATTTTAATCATCATCAGGTTCTCCTTCCTTCTCATTCAACAGATTTGAGAGAGCGTATCTGAACTATAAAAACAGATGCTGTTCAATAAAGAGTAATTTTATGAATCGGGTTAAGACCATAAAAGAAGGCACAGTTCCTGGTTTCCCTATCACCTAAAGTCCTGTTGGATCAAGCTGTGTCCCATCCCAGCTAGAGTATTAAGTTAACTGCAAGCTGCTTGCAAAGCTGTATCTATTTCAAGGTCACGGCCCTGGCTGTGCCTTTATTTTCTCCTTTACTTTTTTTTTAAATCTGAATTGTTGGATAGGAGAGGGGTCCAGGAGGGTGGGGAGAGAGAAGGTAGAAGAGAAGAGGGTATTATTTCAAGCTTTGCTTCTCTAAGTTTTCCACGTCTGAGCTCCAGGACAGGCCTTCCTGTTGTGAAACACTGGACCAGTTGTTGCGGCCTAAAGATAAACAACATTCCAGTAGTTCCCCTAGAGGCTACCCAAGGGCCTGTGCTTTTTAACATTTCCCTGGCTCTAAGAGGATCCAGAAGTCTAGGGTTATTGAAGTACCTGCTGCGGCGCACACAGCCATAATTTCGTAGTGTCTGTGCTCTTAAACTGCATTACGGTAATGAGCCTGGGGTGAGATCTCTATGTCTCTGCCTGGTCGTTAAACAGATGAAACACTAGCTTCTTTTTTGTAGCTTTGGACGCCCCTACTGTGACGAATGGAGGTTGGTGAGAATAAGGGCACTTTGCCCTGATGTGCAAGGTTTTTGTCTTCATTAAAGCCTGAGGTGGAATTAGGACTCACTGGTTTGTAAGGGCAAGTTTGAAAACCAGATGCCAGCCATTAATAAAATCAACCTGGGCTTATCATGAAAGGGTTGGACCTAAGGTTGCAATACCCAATAGAACAAACATTTCAAATGGATTTCCCAAAAGTTCTTGGTTCTTATATAGGTAGGTGTGGCTTGAAAGGGCATAAAACCACAACAAATCAAAGAATAGCTCAGACTTGCCTTTCATTTTATGACTGAGGATTTCGGTGATGATTCATGGACTGTGAATGCCAGCCCTGGTCCTTGGCTTAGGTCTACCTGCAAACACCATCAGGGCCAATGAATTCATGACACCACATTCTCCCCATTCTGGATCGCTTTCTACAGTTGATCAACTGCACTTGTATCCGTTGTTATCATTGTTCCCTACAGTCACCTACAAGGCATGTGAAAAGGTATTATGAACCTCATTTTAATGATAAAAACTGAGGTTCAGGGTCATGAAATAACTTTCCCAAAATCTTAGAGCTGCCACTACTGGATAAATAAAATAATTTTAATTTTTGTTGGCATTAAGTATTATTGTACCTTTTGTATGTGTTCATACAAAATGCTAATTCGCTACATTTAGAATGGCCCTGGCAGGCAGAAATCTTAAATGGCCTCCAACATTTCCTGGCTCCTATACTCTTTACAAAAGGTATGTATACACACACACACACACACACACACACACACACACACAAATACACACAGATATTTGTGGCAACAGCTTTACTGTTAGGTAGGGGTATTGCAGTATGGGATAGTTTGAAAAAATATTCAGATTAAAAAATTGAAAGTGTGATATTTTCAATAAAAATGTGATATTTTCAATAAAAGTGAAAAAATTATAATATAAAAAGACAAAAAGAACTCTTTCAATCATAAATAAATATAATATTTTAACCTGCATATTCTTAATAAATCTTGGCACCTGGCATGCTCAATTGTTGAACCAATGACATAATGGTAACAAATTATGGGGAACTGAGAAAATCAATAATAATAATAATAATAAACATATTTATGCATCATCAAGTCATATATTCCTAAGACACAAAGCCAGTTAAAGGGGGCAACACCTATAATACCGTGGCAGATTCACATTCTATGAGGCATAGTTTGAGGAGGAGGTTCAAAAGAGAAATAAATATAATCATGGTAAAAATGCCCCCCAGGTACCAAGTAATTTATGAAGTTGTTTAATATCAATTATTCCTTTTAATCTTTATAAAAATTCTGTGATACAGTAAGGAAGACAGACTGGAGACTATAGTGGAGACTTCATTTTACGGGCATAAAAACTGAAGACCAGTTAAAAGTCTTGCTCAAGGTTATATGCCTAGGGAAGGGAAGAGGTTGAGAATCAGCTCTTGCATTTGTAGCTTTTCATTGGTGCTTACGCATTTACACTTAGCATTTTATGATAGTATGCATGTTAAAGTATGTGTTTACAAATGTATGATTAGACTTTTGATGTCCAGTAAATATGGGCATATGGAAAAAAAGTAAAAGATGGACTCTAGATATTTTAAAGCAGCAGTAGAGTAATTGCAAAATAATTTTACTTGCCATTAAAAATCAATGAAAACTTTCAAATTAAAGTAGTATTTGAATAATACGAGGGTGCTGCTCATATAAACTCTTCTCTTTTTTCGTTTGTTTGTTTTATGCTTGTTTTCAGAGTCTGGCATCTGTGAAATTTTCTTATAAAAAAGGGACTTTCTATTGATTTAAAAATCAATGTCAGTTAAGGATTAAATGTAACATAATTTTTTATATTCTAGTTGTAAGATTTACTGTAATGTGTGATGTGGACTCATCAGACCTATTTGTGCATGCTTTGTCACAAAGTGTGATGAAAACTTGTTCAGCAGAGACAGCTAGAGGGCGGGTGGCACTTGGCTGCAAGGAAACCAATAGGGATGGCAGTCACGGCCCTATAACTGGGGAAGCTGTGTTAGAAGAGAAACAGAGGAGTCCTCATTCCCCCTTTAAATTAGCCACCCAGGGCCAGTGGAATTAGCAGATGTCAGAGCTTAAAGATCCCCTTAGACTATATATAGACAGAAAAGCAAGAAGTTCAAGAAAAAGAGATGCTTGTAAGTTGGTAGAAACAATAGCAACTCTCTGATTTCCACTCCCCTCTCTCCCGCCACATTTACAGGAATACCTAGGACCTCACTGGTTTTTCAAATCCACATGGGATGAAGTGGTGAGAGGAGAGAACATAGGTTATTACTCTACTGCCCTGACCTCAGGGAACTACCCCTACCCCTTCCCATGTCTCCCAGGGGCAGGCGATTCTGCTATAACTCTGCATGTAATGACTTGATCTGGGGCTTGATCATGATACATTTCCATGATCCTGTACTTAATGTTAGCGATGGTTCATCATTGTGGCACAGGAGGAAATGCAGTGCACTAGGGCTCAGAAATTCTGTTTCTGTATTTTCCATCTGTAAAACCCAAGACCAGTTTCTTAACCTCACGTGGTCTCAGTTGTTTCATCCCTTACCCTTCCATGGGGTTTAGCAGTTTCTACCATGACACCTTCCCTCACTTACTAGGGTTAAATAAGATTCATTAAACCCTAAAGGACAGCATAGGTATTAATTATCAGCATCTGTTCCAAAGGAGAGTATACAATAGTGGTTAGAAGCTCAAGATCTGCAATTAAACCAAACTTGTTCAAATGCTGCTTTTGGAAGAAGATACAAATAAGAGGAAGCACACACCATGTTCATGGATAGGAAGAATTAACATCATTAAAATGTCCATACTACCCAAAGTAATCTATAGATTCAATGCAATTCCTATCAAGATTCCAATGTTGCATTTCACAGAACTGGAACAAATATTTCAAAAATTTATATGGAACCACAAAAGGCTCCACATAGCAACAGCAATCCTGAGAAAGAAGAACAAAGTTGGAGGAATCATGCTACCTAATATCAAACTGTGCGATAAGGCCATAGCAATCAAAATAGCATGGTACTGGCATAAAAACAGACCAATAGGTCAATGAAACAGAATAGAGAGCCCAGAAATAAACCTATACCTTTATAGTCAATTAATATTCAACAGAGGAAGCAAGCACATGCAATTGGCTAAAGATAGTTTATTCAATAAATGGTGTTAGAAAAATTGGACAGATACAGGTAGAAAAATGAAACTAGGCTGCTTTTTCATACCACATACAAGAATAAATTTGAAATGGATCAAAGACTTAAATATTAGACCCAAAACCATAAAAATCCTAGAAGAAAACATAGGTGGGAAAATCTCAGACATTGCTCATAGCAATATTTTATCTGATATATCTTCCCAGGCAAGGGAAACAAAAGAAAAAAAACAAAAACAAACTGTGACTACATCAAACTAAAAAGTTTTTTCACAGCAAAGGAGACCATCAACAAAACAAAAGACAACACATGGAGTGGGAGGACATATTCGCCAATACATCTGATAAGGGGTTAATATCCAAAATTTAAAAAGAACCTACAAAACTCAACATACCACATGCATAAAAACAAACAATCCAATTAAAAAAATGGGCAAAGCACCTGAATAGACACTTGTCCAAAGAGAATGTACATATGGCCAAAGGACACATGAAAAGATGCTCAACACCACTAATCACCAAAGAAATGTAAATTAAAACTACAGTAAGATATCACCTCACACCTGTCAGACTGGCTATCATCAATAAATCAACAAGCAAGTGCTGGTGTGGATGTGGAGAAAGGGGAACCCATCGGCACTGTTGGTGGGAATGCAGGCTGGTGCAACCATTGTGGAAAGCAATATGGAGATACCTCAAAAAATTAAAAAGGGATCTACATTTTGACCCAGTGATCACACTTCTGGGAATATATCTGAAGAAACCCAAAACACTAATTCAAAAGAACATAAGCACCCCTGTGTTCATTACAGCGTTATTTACAATTACCAAGATTTGGAAGCAGCACCAGTGTCTATCAATAGATGAGGACATAAAACAGCTATGGAAATTTGCATAATGGAATACTATTTGCTGGTGGAAAAAAAGAAAATTTTACGATTTGTGACAGCATGGACGGACCTG
Source organism: Mormoops blainvillei (assembly GCA_004026545.1). Classification (NCBI taxonomy): domain Eukaryota; kingdom Metazoa; phylum Chordata; class Mammalia; order Chiroptera; family Mormoopidae; genus Mormoops; species Mormoops blainvillei. Next base: position 7,735 of record PVJD01013546.1, read on the forward strand.
GAGAATATTATGGAAAGTGAAATAAGCCATTCAGAGAAAGACAAGTACCATATGATTTCGCTTATGTGTGGAATCTAATGAACAAACTGAACTAACAGTCAAAACAGAGGCAGACTCATAGATGACAGCTATTGGTGGGGGGTGGTGTTAGGTGGTAGAGGGATCGAACAAAAAGAGAAAAGGGCTCATGAACATGGACAATGGTGTGGTGATTGCAGCGGGGAGGGGATAGAAGAGGGTAATAGAAAAAATACAAAAAAAATTTAACAAAAAATGCTGCTTTTGACATTTACACGTTGTTTGAATTCAGGTGTGTCTGGTGACCTTGCTAAGCTTCAGTTTCCTCATTTTGGAACAGTATTAATATTTAATACCTCTCCACGTGAATTAATATTTTGAGAGTTAAATGTACTTGGTACTAACCCTATGCCAAAAATTCTGTTGAATGCTTTACCGTGGCCACGGTAAAGCATTCCATTTTGCTTCATGGAGGAAAGCTAGCCTTGCCTTTCTCATTTTGCTAAATGGACAACTGAGGTTCTCAGAAAATATACGGAAAGGGAGAGGTCACTCTGTGCCACAGTGGTTGAAACATAGTTAGCAATCAACACCTTTTTCTATTACTATTATTCTACAAGCTGTGGTTATTGTTATTCCCGAAGTTCAAAAGAGCTGAGTCTTTCTGGAAGCCCATCCTAGAATTCCTGACACTGAAGCAATTGCCTGGGTGCTCTTTTGAGTGAATCCTTAACTTTTCTTCGGAATTACCTTATTCCCAAGGTTTAAAATGCAGTTATTTTTATAGTGGGCAGTGGAAGTTTAAAAAAAAAGGTCAAAAGTTTGTAATGTTTACTTCTGTATTGCTTCTAAGTTTTCTGGGAGAATAACGACCTTTTGGTGGGGACAGAACTGACTGGAAAAATCACGGCATTGAGGGTCTGTCTAGTTCTGGGTCCATTCCTAGGTTATCATGTGACCTCTCCCTTTCCGTATATTTTCTGAGAACCCCAGTTGTCCATTTAGGAAAATGAGAAAGGCACGGCTAGCTTTCTTCCATGAAGCAAAATGGAATTGTGGTCATGGTAAAGCATTTAACAGAATTTTTGGCATAGGGTTAGTACCAAGTAAATAATCATTCTCTCCACTCCCCTTTTAAAGGAAGTTTTAGTTCTGATATTCTTTAATTTTAGGATTGTGTCTTTTGGCAAAGTGAGACTTGACTTAGACATGCTGAGGTGTGTAATACAAGGGCAGAATCTAGTGGAAAAGGTCCCAGGAAATAAGGAGATGGTTTCTTGAACTTATAAACTCTTTTCTAGTCTACCTCTAAGACAGCTTCTTTGCTAACAGTTTTGTGTCTTCCTCCCAGTGGAGGTCAAAACACTACTGGGTGCAAATCAGTAAGTACTTTCAGTCATTTTCCGCAAAGTGCTGATTGATATCTTGGTGCCATGGTATTCAGAGTGAGCCATTAGAGTCCTCTGGAAACCCATGTTCATTAAGGATGAATGGACTGTACTGAGCCAGCCCTTTAAACCACAAAGAGAACTGAACTTAGAACCATCACCTAATTAATTTCTGTAATTGGCTCTACAACCTGCCAACTCCATTACAAAGACATTTTCTGTTAAAGCTGAAAAAGGACGTTCAATATCCTCTCCAATTGCGACCCTGATTTTATAGGAGGGATGAAAGAGTAGAAGTGACTGCCAAGGATCAGAGATCATAGAAGGGGTAGCCCTGGAAGCTAGACCTCTCTACTCATACACACTATATCACCAACGTCTAAAAACAATGTCAAGGTATAGAGAATAAGTTTTTCTTAATGTTAAACTGAGCTTCCTCCCACCAAATTTTCCAAACGGCCTCTAGACATTGTCGTGCTCAAGTTTAGTAACTTAATGAAAAATGTTTTGTATTATTTCTTAAATGACAGGCACTGCAGAAAGCTATTAGAAATGGCCTTGATATTAAGGCTGCTGTGCTCACACTGGGTTAATCTCTGGTCGAGGTTGTGGATTGGACAACGTTTACTAAATGGAACCTCAGTGCATGCATTTTAGGATTTTGTACTGTGGGTTTAGTTGGTCTGTTGTCCCAGTTGTTGGAAGCACATGCTGTACAGTCTCTTGCCTTTGCTACCCCTACAGGGAGACTAGTGCTCGGCAACGTCAGGGCATGGGTCCTGCAGAGCCCAGAGGGACTGAGGTGTAAGGCTGATTGGAGGCTTGTTGACTGAAAGTGATGGGGTTATGGACAACCCTGAGGAAGCTGAGCAGTAGCGTGCACATGGAGCCAAGGTTCTCAATCTTGAGCATACATCAAAATTACCTGAAGGATGTGTTAATTTGCAGGTATCGGCCCTACCTCCAGAGTTCCCGATTTAGTAGGTCTGATTGAGTCCAGCAAATTTGCATTTCTATCCACTTCCTTAGTGCTGCTGCTGCTGCTGCTCTGGGGACCACACTTGGAAAGCCACTGGCACACAGCGTAGTGTGTTGATGCACAGCTGATATCCAGCAACTCACAGCTGATATCCAGTAATTTGAATGGAATATAAAGAATTCTGGAGGCTCTCTCTGTAATGGGCTCTCTGGGCAAGGACTTCAGCTTTTTTCCTTTGGGTCAACTTGGGTCTTCTATGATCTGGCTAGCATTTAGGAAGGCATTTGATATTCTGGCTTTAATGTAAACACTTCCCACCTGTCCCAAGTATGTGTATCCTTTTCCAAGAGCCTCAACATTTCTGACATTGGTGGAACCCTAATCTCTCTTCTCCCCTTCTCACTCTCTCTCTCTCTCTCCTGGCCAGCATCTGTTCTTTTCACAGCTGTGGCTGTTTCATTCTGTCTGCCTCTTTCTCTTCTTGTCCTCAACCTCTCACTACCCCTCCCCCCATTGGGATCAAAATACTGTTTTTATTTATTTACACCACAGCTGTCAGTGTTGTGTCTGGGTCACTGCAGTGCAACTTGCAAGGAAATGCGATCCATGGAGAGTCTTAAAACTGCAGATACTTGTAGTAACCAATGTACACATACTCAATAACACAGGCACCTTCCTCCATCTCTGTGTTGGTCTGAAAATGACTGGCTTAGGGTTGTGTGTTGGGGTGACCCCAGGAGGAATGAAGCCTAATGGTGTTTGGAATTTATACCAGGTCATTTAAAGGTATTGAACAATTCTGAGTATTTAAAACTTTAGCTCTAGAAAAACAGACAGAATTGTTCAGTGGAAAGAGCTCTAAATTAAGAGACCAAAACTGAAGTTTTAATTCCAGTTGCCACTAATAAGCTAAGTGAACAACTCTCCCTGATCCTTAAGTTGAAAATAGTGGACTTGATAATTTCCAAAGTCTTGTCCCCAGTGGGTCTAAGTTATAGAAACATGACAACTCCATTAAATGTTTGATTCTTAAATGGTGGTTCCACATACTAAGCGATCACAGATTGGGTTCCAGGGAGTTTCCAGTCTTTCATTGGGGTAACTGCACAACAGCAAAGTATAGGGATTTGAGGTAGAGAGCCATAATAAAAATATAAAAAATTCAAAAGCAATATAAGCCAATAAATTAACCAATTAGAATTTATTCAGCAAGTAATATGTTTAAAGGCAATTTGGGAGAGGCAAACTAACAGCCACTAATTTCACCAGTTGTGGGAAATGCATAAAGATAATGATATAAGAGAAGAATCTACGTGATAAAGAAGGAAAGTGACCAGAGTCTATGAGCCTGCACTCTCGCCTGTCCCTCACATCCATGTGCTAAGCTAAACCAGCCTGAAGGATAAGAAGCATAGAGTCATGCCAATGGCAGCAGGGAAATGACCTAATGTGTGACACTAATGAACTGCCTGGTGAAATTTTTACTTCAGTTGCATGATTTTTCACATTTCTAGGTGCTCATTCTGAGAAGTGGTCAGTGTCATATTGGTTAAAGAAAAAATAATTTTCTTAATGCCCTAAGTACAGCCCTGTGTCAGCCTAATTTAGTTTTTTTCTTAGTGTCTTAATATTTTTGTTACTAAGTGATGACCACAAAAAAGATGAAAAATTGCATTATATAATTACTTACTTTTTAGAGCTGATTAAAATGATAATACATAATCACACCCTCTTTTTCATTTGATGAATACAATTATCATTCAAGGTTGCAAAGTAATCACCGTTGTTCTTATTCTTCACATTAGAGATATGGGATCTGATTGGACAATGGACTAAGTTCACACCGATGTGTGTCATCCAAATGTAATGGGAGATGTAATGTCATTAAAATACAGACTTTAATTTTCATTAATTACTTTAAAAACATTTAGTATGTCTCAGAAACAGACTTACCTGGGTATGTAAGATAGATAAGATATGGTTTCATTTCTAGAAGACAAGTTCCATGGAGAAAGTCAAGCCTGTAATCAAGTGGGTATAATAACAAGTTACAGGTGCTACGAAAAATGTATTTAAAGTAAGTGCACAAAGTTGAAAACTTCAGGAGAGGAAGTCAAATTTTATTTTGTTAATCTCTAAGCTATGAAAGGTCCCTGTTTGACAGATATTTAGACTGCATTTTATTATAATTCTATTTCTTAATATCAAACAGTTCAATATTTAGGGTATATACATATGAGAATTTATGTGAATAAGTGCCTTCCAGAAATATTGACTGTGATGTCCATTTTTGTGAAACAAATACTACTTATCGCTTCACATGAGTTATAAATCAAACATTTCCATAGTGATATGGAAATAGGATTTTGTTTTCAAAATAGGATTTTGAAAGCATTATGCTGAGGAAAGAGTAAGTGTGCCACCTGCTCCAAGCATTCTGTGCAATGTTGGGATTATTGGTGTATCCATCCCCATCCCTCCTTTGCCCATCTCCACCAGCTCCCCACCCACATTTCCCTCTGGCTATCACCACACTCTTGTCTTTGCTTGAGGCAATGGACTCATGGTACAGTGTGCAGATGATGTTTTATTGAGTTGTACCCTTGAAACCTATATGGTTTTGCAAACCAATGTCACCCCAATACATCTAATAAAATAAAATAAAATAAAATAAAATAAAATAAAATAAAATAAAATATTATTTGTCTACAGCAAGCAGGTCACCTTTCCTTCACAGGACCTATGCTACATTGCAGGAACTTTTTAATTTAAGAATTGCCCACAACATTTTAGTCATTCTCCCCTTCATTTCTTACCTTTCGTTTTATGTTTCCATGTTGGTAAATTCCCAGCTTAAAAATTCTTCTGTGAATAGAGGCCATTTCAATAGGGGGTTATTTATTCTTATATTATTTTTCAAGTCTTTGACTTCTTTCAAAACTAAATGTGTGTATTAGTTATTTTAGAGCATTAGGGAATAACCTCACAATGATTTAATAGAGTATAGTTGTTTATAAAATAAATCAATAACACTGGTTAACATTTCCTCATTAATTTCTTCCAATGAAAGATATGCTCTAAACTTCATATGATGAAAGAATCTTTCACTGAGCCCATGTGCAAAATTCCTTTACTAAATACTGACAGAGGAAGAACAGCTATGCTGGGGAGACTAGTGGAGCTCTGACAGGGACCTTAGGAATGATTTAATTAAATCCCTTCATTTTAAAGAAGTTCAGTAATTACCATAATCACCCAACAATTCAGAGGCAGAGATGGCACTAATATTATACTATTGATTTTCCTACAACGTTTTTCTGTTATTACCTTAAGGTCTATGGCATTTTCAAGGAGGTCACTTAGCCAGTTCCAACCATTTCGCCAGGAATGTAATTTGATCATAGCTCCTTCAGAGACTTCTAATTCACCTGATTTTGTACCAAATCCTGCTGAAACTATTGGGTGACTGTGATACTTATAAACTTCAATCAGCTATTTGCAGAGTTCCTAAACAGTTATCTGATAGTTCATTTTTCTCTAACTGTAAGTCTTTCCCCATTACGGCAATGCTGAGACTATAAATGAAGCTCTTATACATATGTATCTATAGTACAATATAAAGATCTCTTATTTGTAGATCGGTGAAGAATCCTACAAATAATTTTCTAGAAACCCTGAAGCAAATCCCTTAATTTCTCTACATCCTCATTTTATCTTTAGTAAAATTATGAGACTGGTTTAGAGATCCATTTTTCTTTCTGATATTTTGACCGAATAGCTCAAATTTGGCTATTGTATAGATACTTAGAATGATAATGACAAGATGAATCATTATCTCAAAGGGTATTTCCTGTCATATGTATTTTAATTAGTGGTGTCTCATTGTATCATGACTTGGGGTTTTGTTTGCCAAAAGATAACTGCCCCACGAAAAAAAATGCCAATAGAAAATAGTCCGTTTCATGGGAAGCCAATCCATTTCAAGGTAACTATGAATAGACTGTTAACGCCTCTATGTTTTTGTTTATGAAATTGACAGAATTTTAGCCTTGGGTGAAATCAGCTCAGCACACCGTGAGGGGAATGTGGTGGCCAACATCACCATTGCAAAACAGACTAAAAATTCTTCTTAAGTGGCCTGAAGCTGGAATGGATTGCTTTGTGAATTCTTTCCATATCCAGTTCCATGGTTCTACAATAACTCTATTTCCTGAGTAAAAATAGGCTGTTAGCAGAACGGTGGAATGGTGGCTCCCTTCACCCTAAGCAGGAAGGCTCTCTGTGAGGTGAGCAACCCACAAAGCTGGACAGGTCCGATTCTCAATTGGATTTACCTTTTTTCAACTCAGGTGAAACACCACCATCTAACGTTTTTTAAACCACGTAATATCTGAGGGTCTGATATGACTGTGAGTGCTGAGATGTAGTGGACACATTCTTGGAAGCGAAAGGTGCTCTAAAAATACAGATATCATTGACCTGGCATCGAGAGGCTCTTACTCCATCCTTTCCTTCCCCTCCCCCCACCCCTGCAGTCTATCTTCAGTAAACGTGGCATCCAAATATAAAGTAGATGGGTCGTGTCCCATTCCACGGGATCTTGAAATATCTGTACTTAAAACGGGATAAAGCTAAAGCTGTGTTTGAAGTGCCCTAAACCAGGGCACCACAGGCAGCTGCTCTTATTTCCAGCTGGATCTCTCGGCCTGACAGTGAGAAAGGGCAAGACAGGAGTTACCTTGACAAATTCTCATTTCCAGGCATTTGGAGCGTCATCTGTTTACATCGCTGAAGGCAAAAAGCTGGCAAATTCAAAGCAAAACAAAACATAATCAAAAAAAAGAAAGAAAAAAAAAAGAAAAAGAAAAAGAAACAAGAACCAGAACAGTACTAACAAAAATTATTGCAAGGTGATTATTTTTTAAAGCAAATAATCTATTTAAAAGTGTGAATAATAAACATAGTACAATCTATACTATTCAAAATGACAATTTTTTATAGCTCATTCAACTCTGCTGCTTCTGATTTTTATAGTGTTTTATACTCAGGATGAGGAGACAGGTATTAAAAACTTTCCAGGTAGATTTCGATGACTACATTCAGAAAACTACATATATCTGTATAGATGCTTGGCCTATAGTATCAGCTTACAGGTAAAGAAAAATTTATCATTTTATTCACTCTTAGTACCTACCATTTATGAAGAGTTTACTTTATATCAGGCATTGTACTAAAACCTTTGCCTACTTATTTCATTTTTACTATAAGTATTTGAAATAAGGCATGATTTGTGTCATTTTGTAAATGCAGGGAACAAAGCTCAGAAAAATTACATTAACCAAGTTTATGTGACTAATAGTAGATCGAGGATCCAATCTCAATCCAACAGACTATAAGCCTGTCTTAAAATTACCATCGTATATTGCACAGCAGGAAAAAGGAATTGAAATTGTAACTGATTCCCCCTCTCCCCAGTCACTTCTAAGTACTAAGCGATGCTACCCAGCCAAAATAGGTACATTTAAACTTATTAACTAAGGAAAGATATAGCAGACTAGCATGCGCAAAAAGGAATAGTATTTTGTTTGTTAAACTTGGAGACGGGCAGACGCGAGCTGATGTTACACTGACCCCATTCCCTCTTCCTCATAGCACAGAGCCCAGTGTTACTTCCCAGCCTCCTTTGCAGTTAGGTGTTGCCATGGAATACAAGCGGAAGTGATATGCCCAGTATCCAGGCTGGGCATTCAAAAATAAACACGTCCACACTGAGATAGTCCATGCTCCTTTTCTCTCCCAGCTGGCTGGCTGACTGGAATGAGTAGACTTAGCTGATTGATAAATTCAAACGTATATGTTAGACATGATAGAGCCACAAGGTAAAGATCTTAGCCCCTGTGTCATTGCATGGAAGAAAGCTACTCTTCAGAGGATCAGCAACACCTGTTTTAAACTTCACTTGAAGAAATATGTTTCTGTTGCATTAAGCCACTCAGAATTGGGTTTTAGGTGTTATGTACTAATATAGGTGAGGAGAGAAAAAAGTTTGAACAATAGACTTAGGAGGATATCTGATGAATATGTATATGTGGGGAAAGGGGCAGAAAGGAGTTCTCCCATCTGGGATTCAGATAAAGATTTCCTGAAAGTTTACATGACCAATGACCTGGTTTCTTCAAGATGTCAAGGTGTATGAAAATAGGGCCTTGGCCTCACAGAGTCCCCAGTGTGGCCCAGGAGCCGCAGAAAGGGTCAAAGGAGACACACGGAGAACCAGAACCATTCTTGCTAATAAGAATGACTGCTGACTGAACCGAGGACTGCTCGGCTCAGTGTACCTAGGGACATAAATCAAATCTGCGGTGGGCAGAGGAGGGGGGAGGGGAAGATGGGGGAAATAAGGGAAGGGTGGTTAAGGAACACAGATGGGGGACTCATGGACAAAGTCAAGGGGATTGGGATAGAGAGTGGAGGGAGAGGGGAGTGGTGGGGGAAAATGGAAAAAATTTGTACTTGAACAACAATAAAATTTTTTTTTTAAATAATAAACTTGGCAACATTTTAAAAAAAGTTTGCGGTGGGTATTTCAGTGGATGGTTAAACGGCAGTGGAGACCAGATGCCTTCTGGTGTCATAGCATAAAAAAATCCTTTAGAACTTAGATGGAACCCTAGAATGAAGGGAGGGACCCTGAAGTGACCACCACCTAGTAGAACAGGAACCCAACATAGACAATAGGTTAAATTACATAAAAATAAAGAAAATGAAAAATTTTACCCACCTCCATGTTTGAACTACAATTCACATATACTACAATTATAGTGCCTTTCAAAAATCCAATGATTACTTCCACCACATGTAAGTTCCCCAGATGAAGCTCTAAACTCATCCTTGTTTCTTTACTTTTTCTTTTCATTACCTTCAACTTGGCCGTTCAAGTCAGTTAAATATTGAAGTTCTTAACTCCTATGGAAAAAGCTCTTCCTGGGAGATGGGGGTTCTGGGACAAAGCCTGTATTCTGCTAATGACTATTTGTGTGATAGGCAAAAATAATTTACCTCTCTTAACCTAAGTTTCCTCTTCCATGAAATGAGGTTTTCACTCTAAATCTGCATTCAAATCTTTTTAAGAGTGTGATTTTCTGGGGATTTTTGTTTGCTACGTTGTTTGGCTGGTTTTGTTTTTGTCTCCAGGTTGCCAAGAAATGGCAGGAAACATAAGACAATATGGTATAGATTCACTAGTTGCCCCCATATAATGAGGTTGTATAGATCAGTCTCAGATAGAATTTCTCAAGCTGGATTAGGGGTTGAGATAGAAGTTATCAGTATTTTATGTCCATAATTTACTGGGGAAATCATAGAATGACAAATTTTAAATGTTAGAAGGAATCCTAGAGGTTATGTAACATTTTCCTTTGACCCAGAGAGACAAAGTTATTTGTCTGATATTGCAAAAGAATAGTGGTAGATCCAGCCTTTGAACAGAAGTTGTGTTTTGTTTTGTTTTTTGGTCTGTGTATGGTTTAGTTATCTTTTCACTAGCCTGTCCTCCCAAATATAAAGCTATAGATTTCAGCACATCTATTTTGTTATTCTGTTACAGAGCATCTGCTACATACAAAACACTATGAAAGCTTCTGTACAGGCTATGTGAGTCAATGTAGGGGGTTGGGGTTCACATTTGGGGGGAGGGGAAGGACATTCCATGTTGGTTACTTAGACCAGATGGTGGGTTTCCAAGCAAGCTTTGATGAGAAGTATTTTAGAGGCCCTAAAAAATTGAATTGGATATGAAGTTAAAAAAAACATAATTCTGGGAGCAGAAAGGTATTTGAGTTGGGCCTTGCAGTTTGGATAAAATTTTGTGAAACTTGAGTTGGGAAGAATTGGGAAAGATATTTCAGAGGGTGAAAAAGCATCAGTAAAGTCTGAAAGACAAAGAATGTAGAGTATTTAAAGGGGAATTTCCATTCTACTGTTGTACCTACAGTCATGGAAAGGCTAGAAATTAGACCTGGGGTTTGGACTTTCCTATAAAAGAGATAGTCACTGTGCTATCAGGAAGTAGCTAAAGAAAAACAGGTAATGATGTGAGTGAGCTCTGAGGACACAGGGTTTCTTAAAATCCATTTTGTAGTTTTAAAAAGAGACTTGAGGTGAGCAAAGTTAACTAGATCCCTGTTTAGCAAAAAATGTATGTCATTTGCATGTTTCAGTATAGCACAATGTAAGCATGGGAGAGTTACAGAGAGAGGCTTTCTCCAAGTCCTGAAGGTGAACTTAGCTTCATTGGAAACATGAAGTTTAAAATTTTAATTCAACTGGGGAAGAAATTAGGACTGGAAAGATGCTGGCTTCAGGCGAATATGATGGTAAATTAACTTAAAGTAGTTGAAACTGTTTTCAATAAAAACATTTGCTCATAAGAACTTTAGGGCTGTGTAAGGGCCTGAAATAATTCACAGGTTTGCATTTCCCGGGTGACAGGAGCAGCTGACATTGTCTCCTCCAGTTTTTCTCCTGAGTGCTCATTTTAAAACTGTGTTACTTTCACAGCCTATAAAGTTTAGCTTTTCATAATGAAAACCAATATTCAATTCCTGACAAACCCAAAATGACAATGGGTTTGCCAGGCTTTACATGTTTTGTCAGTTCCCATCTGGAGCACCTCGGCCTTTATATCTGGATGGTACTTACAAATAACCATTGTCCTAGGGGAATCATTTATGTCAAGGAAATAGAAAAATAAAGGAAGTTTGTATATTTCCAATGATAGCGGCTGATCTTGTAAAAGTTCCCTCCATATGCTGTTACTTGAAATACTCAGCCTTTAAGAGCTTTAGCTCTGGAGCCTTATACCTAGATGGTAATTCTATTTTTACTGATTTCTAGCTCTGAGAATTTGGCAAACTTTCAACTTCTCTGGACTTTAGTTTCTTCATCTACGATATGGAGAGAATAACAGCTATATCATAAAGTTGTTTTAAGGCTTAAATGATTTATCATATGTAAAGAACTTACAATGGTCCTGACAGACAGTAAGCTTCTAGTGTCTTATATATGTGTTAATATAGTAATAATAATTATTAATTTATTTATTTGCATCAAACACTGTCCTGTTCCTGCTCCTCATAGCCTGACCACACTGACTACTACCTGTTCTTCCCAATCTAGCCAAGCATGTTCCCACCTTTTCACTTCTGCTTGCCTAGGTGATTCTGATGAAACAAACGTCCCTCATGTAACCTCATGTTGAAATTTTCTCATTCTTTAACCTTTGATCCTGTGACCTTTCATTTATGAAATCCTCTCATAAAGAACTCTCTTCTGGCAAACCTTAGAAGAATTAACCACAACCTTATCACACAACATTTTCCACATTGTTATCACCTTTATTTGTCTTCATTACTAAAGTGTGAGCTCCTCGAGTCCACAAAATGTTGCCGTTTGGTTTCCTCCGTTTGGAGCCCTAGGGAGGCGCCCATTTCAAAACAACACGATATGTATAGTCATGGAATTAATTTACTAGGTATCATCAAGCATATTGATACTAGACTAAGTAAACTAAAGAGGAATCATGAAAATTCCAACAAAAATATCACTGAAGTTTTTCAAACTACCTAGAATAATAATTTAAGTAAATTAATACTACATGTAGGATTGTAATGCAGAGCTTTAACTTAGAACAGAAAGGGTCTTTTCAAGAACGTAAATTTTAAGACAATTGATGCTAGTTAATTTTACTGAGTATGAAAAACATTTATTCCAGTATTTTCCCTTCAACTATCACAACCAAATTTTTCTAAAATTGGGAAGATATACATCATGACATCCTCATCACACTTCAAAAGCTTTTAAGTCCACCAAGTTTTACTTGTCTAGCCTCTAACTCTTTAAGTTACATCATATTTATATATCTCTGCTGCATGTACACACACTACCAGCAGCACTGTCACCACCTCACTAACTCAATGTGATTTACACATGGATTCCCATGGTCAATTAATTATTTTTATGGTTTTGGATTGCCGAGCCATATAAAATTCTTTCTTAGCACCTTTGTAAATACATAAAATAAGAGTACTTTTAATGCAGATAAATCTGAAAACTAAAATTAAAATATGTAGACAAATCAGTAGATATTTCCTAAAAGGCAAAATGCAAATTATTGTTTTAGTTCAATGGTATTAAGAAAGGCACAGCAGCAACAACATAATAAAGACACCAATAATGATAAATGCAACGACTTAACAAGAATAGAATACAATCATAAACTTATTGTACTAAATATTACCTCAAAATACATAATTCACAAGGTGAATTGGGCAAATTCATGATCACTGTGAGTGATTTTTAACTTACATACACCAGCAACTGATCTATCAATCAGACAAAATTTAGTACTGAATATAGATTTGAAGACAAAATTAACTAGTTGATCTAAGTCAGTTTTTTGCTACTAAACAAGCAACTGGTCATGAAGGAAGTTGCACAAAGTTTCAAAGAATCAATAACATGTTCTTAAACAAAAATGGATTGAAATTAGAAATCATCTGTATAAGAAAATCCCCACACACAAACCCAACAAAAATATATTTTTAGAAATGAAACATTCTTAAATAAAGAGTTAATAAACAAATCACATTCAGCTCAAGGAAACTATAATAGAGGAACTAGGTAAAACTAAAGAAATTTGGAGGAAGGAAATGCAAATGCTAAGACCCAAAAAATAATCTTAAAAAGAAAGCAAACAACAAAAATCAAAGGTCAATTCTTGAAAAAAAAATCAATTTTCATTTTAATTGGATGGAGCTCTATTCAAGGTAATGAAGAAAAAGAGAGAAAAGGCAATGAATAAAGATATTAATTATTCAAAATTAATATAAAGATTTAATAAAAATATTAAATTGTCAGTAAGTATTAGGAATAAAAGAGATAATTTTCTGGAAAAATTGTTAATTATAATTTTGACTCAAGAAAAAATAATAAACACGGATTAAATGAATAGCAATTACAAAAAACTAAATTGAAAATCAATTATTCCTTTCTAGGGTATATGGGACTTGAGAGTTTTTATGTTAATTTTTAGCAAATCTTCAAGATTGGTTAATATGTAGGTATTATACAGAATATATGGTAAAAACTGTTCAACTCACATAATGAGGTAGATATTACCTTGATCTCAATTATTGTCAAACTTCTGTGGCAATTCACCTGTGTCATATACTATTTAAGAGTAAGTGGTAAAATTGAAATCCTTTCACTCTGCTGGTAGAAAATAAAATTATAAAACCGTTTAGATATATCTAATAAAGCTACAGATAAACTTGACCTTTGATTCATCAATTTATCCCTAAGAGATTGTCTTATATTTGTGCTGTAAGAGACATACATATACTAGAATGTTCATTGCAGCACTACATCAGTGAAGAGTTGGAAACAGCCTAAGATCTACCAAATGAATGTATAATTAACACTTACAAACAAAACTCACATATATTAACAAGAATACATCTCAAAAACATAATGTGGAATTTGGGTAGTAAAACTAGAGCTGCATGCAGAGAGTTAATAAACCCGAAGTCAAATAGAGATTCTGGAGGCAGGGAATGGGATTTAAATCAGTTATGTGTAGTAAGTTGTGATTTTCTCAGTAATCAAATCCTGTGTGTATATATTTCTCTGGCCCACACATTCTGTGTCTTCCGTGTCTCTTGGTCACGTTCTTTGCATTCTCACTCTCTATCCTCCTGACCCTGTCAGCAGGGTCTTGACATCTTCATCTCTCATCAACAGAGTAAAGGTGAGATTTCCCTAGTATTCCAAATTTAAACACATTTTCCCATACAAACTTGGTTGTACTTGACAGTTGGTTACTGTAACTACGTTGGTACAGTGTTATAGGTGCATTACAGATGAAGTAGCTCTTTGTGGGATAAACCTGGGTCCTTAGCCAACATATATGCAATGGTTTCCATAAGAAAATGATATCTTAACTACAAATTACTGCTCAGTCTCTCCACTGAGGAAGACTTGAAAATAAATTTCTTCAAATATGCCGTTCCGAGTCCAGGATAAGAGGTATACACAAAATGAAGGTCCAATGTAATCTTGGTTTGGCACTTGATATTCCCTGAGTTTTGGGAGAATGGCTTAACCTCCCCCAGTTTCAGGTTGCCCAACAGCAACGTGAGAGGGAACATTGCTACAATAGGTTGATAATGACATGCCAAGCATCTTCTAATACTCATTTTTTATTCTACCCTCTGCCATACTGAATTACGAATTCTCCAGAGCAGCCATGCTGTCTCACATCTCTGTTGTTATACTTCCTCTGTATCTTTAAAGATTCAGCTCAAACATCATTTTCAGGAAAACCTTCCTAAGCTCTGTGCACATACACAACATAAACCTACACACCAGTTCACCCTGGAGTTTCACATGCCTTGTTCTTACCATCATTACAGCATGTATCTCACTACATAAAATTTGGCAATTGCCATCTCTTGCTTTTTTATAACTGGGGTCTTGTTATTTGCTTTTGTATACCTTAACATTTGCACACCTCCTGCCATGTAGTATATAATCAGTAAATATTTCTTGCAAAAATGATTGAATGCAAAAAAATAAGAAAATTTTTCCTGCAAAAACAAATCTCTCTTTTCACTCTCTTCACTTTGAGTGATGCTCTCCTAACTCTCTGCTCAGCTTACCTGGGCCAAGCTTACCTTGATTTGGGCGAGCAATCAAACCTGCTCCATGCCTCAGAATTCATTAGCAGGAGCCATGCAGGGTGAGACCAGACTCCTCACTCCTTCCCCCCTCCCCACAGTCATGCTGACAGAACTTGGGAGCTATGGGGAAGTGCCCAGAGCCCACACCCTTCTTTCAAACTATAGCTTGGCCCCTTAGGCGCAAAGTGTTCCGCTGTCTGAGTCATCTTCCTACCCTGCCCATCCACATGCCTGGCTACTGTCCAAGGCTCAGATAAGAAACCACCCAGGTGCTCAGCCTCAGAAGGCCAACAGAGGCCAGATTAACTAAATGCAGAATAGAAGAGGAAGCAAGCCCTAGCAGAGAGGCAGGAGACCCTGTCAGGTTTCCCCACTTATAAGCTGCACAGCCTCTGGTGAGTCACCTCTCTCTGGCACTAGTCTCATCATCTGGGGAATAAGTGGATTCAGCTAAATGATATCTAAGATCTTGTCTAATTCTGAATTTCTATGATCTGAAATAAAAGGCTGGTTAAGCCTTTATCAGACCTAAAAGGATAATGTAATTTGCATGTAGCAACCCTATCTCCATGGGAAGGTCCAGAAAGGGCAACTCAAACTCACTGCCAATGACGGGTCGACATGCACATGAGGCTCAATTTTAAGAAAGCTTAGACTCACTGGGTCGTCAAGCCCTATTTATTAGCAGTGGGTGATGCTGTACTAGTACCAAGCAAGAGCCATTGCTTGGGCTACCCCAACTACTTATACAAGCTATGCCCTAATACATCCTGCATACCATGTGTGATCTCATTATGAGATCCCTTCCTTGTAATTTGCCTGGAGAGTCCCCACCAAATACCCTGCATTTGTACCCTGTAAGTAGGCTAGGACCAAATACTGATTACTTTAATATAAATCAGTATGAGTAATACTAGTAACACTAATGCTTCTACCAAGAATACCACCTTGTATTCAGTGTTTAGTGTTTACAAGACTGTGTCATATACCTCACATGTTTATGCATTTTGTTCTTATACCCACTCTTTTAAGGCACTGCCTTTATCCTCATAATACAAAAGAAATTGAAGTTCATTGTTAATGTATTTCAGACACAATGTATAAACTGGTTGAGAAAGTTTAGATGGCAATTATAATCCCTCATAATTGTATAGCATTTTAAGCATACAAAGAACATTTTACAACATCATTCTACTGGTTTTAACTACAATGTAGTAGCTGAGTCATGGCTGTTTCTATCTTAAGGAATGGAAACTTGAAGTGAGGTGAGCTGATGGTAGTTCAGTAAACCACCAATTTGTACTAGAATTCCTCAGTGGTAAAGAGGGGCCCAAGAACAGGGAGTTTCCTGGAAAATGGGCCTGAGGTCAGATACAGGGTATGAAGCTGAATTTCCAGAGCTTAGTTGAGATTGTAGATGAGATCAAGATATGAACAAATGTGGGGATGGAAAGTGGAATAATCTTTCTGTTCATAGTAGCTTGAGCATATACGACTAATGCTAACAGTGAGCAGTCATATCCGTGCTTAACTTACTTTCAGCAATACACAGTAAGATTTTAGAGAGTGGTAAGAGGAGAGATCATTCTGGGTGGAGATGTTCTGGTCTCTGCTGGGGTTTTTAGTGCTTATTCAACTTGAAACTTCTAAATAACTCATTATGCATGGAATAGCAGGTGTTCAACGTATTTCATTAACCTCAGCTTTATCTGTTCTGGAGCAATTCTTCTTTTCTTCTCGTTTATCTACTGTCAGGCTGTTAGTCAGGCAGAGTGAATCATGCACAATGTTTAGAAAGGAGTTCTGTGTCTGAGTCCTTATGACAAGGAAAATTGACATCTCAGGTTCTGGGTAAAAGTAGGATTGCCAAACAAAGTTGTTGGTGGTCATTCTGTCATTTGATGAAAATCCAAACTTAGAAAATTCAAGGTTATTCTGATCTTGTCAAAGCTTAATTCACAAAAGATGTGTGGGTGAAATTCTCATTTAAAAATCTGTGGTTCTACTTGTGCTTTGTCCTCTCTTTAGTTCTACAAGTCTGTAATTGGAAGGATGATTAAAGTCATCCTTCCACACTGTGTACGTTCACCTCCCTACCTGTTCCATAGTTCCCTGAACCACCTTTCTTCTGCACCGCCCTGCATATTCAACAGTTTTCTCATTCCTATTGATTCTGCCTTCTAATGTTCTCAAATTCACTTTTTAATTTCACTTCTAAGTCTTTATATCTGGCCCATGTCATATTTCCTGTGAACTATTGCTAAAGCCTTTTAATCATCATCCAAACTCCAACTTGAGTCAGAACACCAATCTGCTACAAGGAGATTAGCCCAATGTGTAAAGTCTTCCATGGTTCTGTAACCTCAGGATAAAATTCCAAATCCTGCACCTTCTGCCCCCAGAGACTTACTGCTTCTCCATCTACCACATATTTGTGTAGTCATATTGCATTACTTGCAGCTCCTTGAACTTGCTATACTCTTGTAAGCCACCATGTCTCTGATTTTAGTAATTCTTTATTTACCAAAAGAGAGAGATGTACTTCCTCTCCTTGCCCCACTATTGATTTATCACACTTCCTTCCTTTCTTCTTCTTGCATCCACTCTTTACCACTCTCTTCTCCAGGCCTCCACAATTCATTTATGCATTGGCGGTTTACACAATCTTCTTGATTCTGATTTCACTGTACTTTTAGTTATTGGAATATGCATTTGTCTACTCATTAAGCTGAATTTCTTGGATGCTTTTATATCTTTCTCTTTTTATAGAAAGACTCAACAAATAGTATTAGAATAAATATTTAATAACTTTTTTTCTACTGCAAGCAGGGAAATTGTTCCTATTCTTTTTTTTATTCTTTTTAATGATACAGGGAAAGCCTACCCATTGATTTTTTTTTTATTTCCTTAGAATAATCCTTGTGTAATAATCAAAGTTGGTTCCTTCAAAATTCTTGAACCCATAGCTCCATCCTGCTGATTTCAGAATGTCCATGTCTATTCTCTTTGCTACATTAACTTTGGTAATAATCACTTGGGGTTCATCCTTGCCCTACCATCTCTCGATGTTATTCCTACTTTCAAATTAGCATTCAATCTTCAGTCTTCACATTGGCATATTGTTCATTCAGCCATTTTGAAAGATTTTGGAAAGAAATACATGAAGAGCAAGGTGTTATGTTATAATATCCCATCAGTTCTTATTTAGAGGTACTAATAATACACTGGAAATGCATTGGAAAGGTAAACATGTTTCAACTTATTTATATTGCATATGGATTGTAAATGCCTTTTTAACTGTACCATTTTATTTATGGATAAGATCTGTAATCTGAAAGTTCTTCCTTTGTATTTTGGGCCTGCCACCTAACAGACTTATGACTTCAGATAAGTTACTTAATGCAGTTGTTTCATCTGTAAATTAGAGGTCCTAATTATAGCTGTTTTGTAGGATTATTGTGAAAACTAAAAACTCTAGTACATACCAAATGCCTACATAATTCCTGGAACATAGAAAGCAGATCTCTACTAATTTTCATTTTAAATTTCTCTTCAAGGCTTTTCTTACCTTAGGTTATTCTGTCATTGTAATACTGCCACTTTATTATTCTAGAGTCTTCTTAATGCTATAAGGTACAAATATTAAATTGTTTTGATAATCTAGATTCTTTACATTCCTATATAAATTTTAGAATCATATTGTCAATTTCTTCAAATAACCTGCTGAGATTTCCATTGAGATTGCAGTGAATATAGAAATCAGTTGGGAGACGGAGGATATTAACAGTATTGAGTCTTCCAATTTGTGAATATTGTATCTCTCTCCAATATATTTTTAGGTTTATTTATTTATTGATTTTTATTTCAGCAATATTTTGCAGTTTTCAGCGAAGTTATCTTATTAAATTTATTCCTAGATATTTGATAGATTTGCATTAAATGGTATTTTTAAAATCTCATTTTCTAATGTTTGTTGCTTATGTATATAGAAAGACAATTTATTTTTGAATAATAATTTTGTGTCCTGTGAACTTGGTAAATGAATTTATTCTGGAAGTGTTTTTATGGTGAATTTTATTATGCTCTTAAAAATAACAATTATGTCATCTATGAACCTATGAATAATAGTAGTTTTACTTTTTATTTTTCAATCTTTATCTCGTCTTTTTTTTGTTCTTGCTTTATTGCACTGGTTAAGACTTTCTCTTAAAAACTGAAGGCAAGCATTAAGGAGGGACAACCTTGCCTCGTTCCTACTATTAGAGAGAAAGCATTTGGTCCTTCATAATTAAAAATAATACTAACTCTAGTGAATTTCTAGATACTCATAATCAGATTAAAGAAGTTTCCTTAAGTTTTATCATAAATGCTTTTTTGTACTTATTAAGATAATTGTATAACTTATCTCCTTTATCCTATTTATTTGATAAATTACATGGGTTGATTTTTTATTATACCAGGCTTTTATTCCTGGCTTAAAAACCACTTAGTCATGATATATTGTCTTCAAAAAATATTGTTAAGTCTGATTTGCTAATATTTTATTAAACTTTTTTGGGGGGGTCATAAGTTATATGGATCTATAATTTTATTTCTTCTTAATTTCTACAGATTTCAGTATCAGGACTCTGCTGATCTCATAAAATAATTTGGGAAGTGTTTCCTCTTTCTCTATATTCTGCAGAATAGATGTTATTTCTTTTTTAGCTGTTGTTAAAATTCACCATGAAGGTATCTGTGATTGGATTTTTCATGGTGGGAAGACTTCTGATCAACGATTCAATTTCCTTATAGGTACATATGAGCACTGAGGTTCAAAATGTCTTCCATACTTATGTTAGTAAATTATGTTTATCAAGGAATTTGTCTATTTTATCTAAGTTGTCAGGTTTATTGGCATGATGTTATTCATTCCTAGTTATCCTTTATTGTCTGTAGAGATGTCCCCTCTTATATCACTGATATTGATAACTTATTTTCTCTTTTATTTTTGCCAAAAGACTTTTAAAAAGAAACAAAATGTGTTTTTATTGATTTTTTCTTTTTGTCCAGTTTCTATTATTTTCCACACTTATTTTTTTCTTCCAGTAGTTTCATTCTTTTAATTTGTTCTCTTCTCAGATTTTTCTTTATGGTGGGAAGTCAGCTCATTAATTTCTTACCTCTTTCTTTTTTCAAATATAGGCACTTAGAATGATAAATAAATTGTTCCCTTTTTTCTTCTCTTCTTTTCCTGAATGGTTCAGTCCAAAGCAAATGTGTTGTCCATATTGGGAAGGGAAGAAAACTATGGTGGTTTAGAGTAATATTTTACAGCCCAGCCAGTGTAAGGGAGGTGTTCAGTGCAGGCTTTGGAACCCAGCACAGGGTGCTGGAGCCCAAGACGAATGTCGAGATTATCTGTGTGGGAGGTCAACATGGAACATTGGAGTCCTGTCAGATGAAGATTTGTGTGTGTGTGTATGTGTGTCAGCAAGGAGGCCATCTTTTAACATACAGGGGTTAATCAAATGAGCAAAAACTACTGAGTTTAGTGGGAACCAAGTGTCTCACTGTTAGGGAAGGGAGTTAAAAATATGGAAAGGAAGATAAAAATGACATTGTGTTCTTAGATTAGAATTGAAAATATCAGTGTGAACTCATGATTTTCAATATAGACAGAGAAATAGTTACTGAAATAGATTGATTAATAGATAGATACATCAATAACATAAGTGTAAATGAGTATGTGTAACTGCATTTCTTGGCTCTCCTAAGATGGCTTGGGAGCAGTAATAACACCCCTATCAATAAGCATAAATATCACTTATTCTGTTTTTGAAAGAGATTTTACCACTAAAAGGAGTCAGGGATCCTTGAGGAAGTAACAGTGAAAGCACAGGATGAGTCTGGAACATTCTGTAATAATGAAAAGTAAAGAGCAACTCTCAGAAAGATGACGACATGTCAAACGGACAGAGAAGCCAGCTTCAAGCAGTCCCCACTGGCCAAATTTCAGAGAATATAAGTACCCCAATAAATAATGATTAGATTAGACTATAGTCATAGAATAAAATAAAAATCCATGACTCCATGCATAGATAAATAAATCATAAATGGAAAGTTTAATAAGTCACATAAAGTATAAATTTTAAAGCAAGGTAAAATGCACTAAGGTGCTTGTTGTAATACATGTACCAATAAATGTTGTGCTGAAGAAATGTGTTGGTAAATTATTGAATTCCATTCAGTTATACTTTATCTTAGATTTAACCTCCATTTATTTGGTATTCTTTATAAAAAATTATAATTAATATCATTTTAAATGTCTTCTATCAATCTATCCACCTACATATTTATTTTGATTATCTATCATCTATCTATCTATTGAGATCTGAAATATGTAAATAATGTGTAAACAATGGTTATGTCTGAGTGATAATAATTATTGTTTAGCTTTACTTTTATAACTTTTCTGTATTAAAAGTGATTATGTTTATTTGTAGTCTATGTGTTTTCTGAGGCAATTTTAACATGTTCAAGTTTCCCATCTTAGTGAACACCTGTGCTGCAATTCTCTGTGCTCCTCTGAGTCTATTACCCACCATTCTTCATCCATCACTGTGATCTAGGAGGCGGACCACTGAATATCACAGTCCAGGCTCCCATTCCCTGTATCTTCGAAATGGGTTTGACCAATGAGATCATCAGGAAATCAAAGGGGGAGGGTATTTGTCTGCTGGCTAGCTTCCTGTTGGGTGATAGATGGGCAACAGCTGCCATCTATGGCTGCAGCTCCTTTCGGCCTCAACTCCTGTAAGTAACCTTTCCTGACAGCTATAGGTCACTACAGGTACTGGTAATTGTTTCTTTCCCCCATCCCTTGATAGAATCTGAGTACTTTATCATCTCTTATGGTTTTACCTAAACATGGTCCATGGCTTTGTAAATTGCTTTTCATTAAACTCTCTTCAACAGCAGCATGCCATCTGTTTTCTGCCCAGATTCCAATTGACAGAATGTTTAAGCACTTCCTCCTATAAAAATTATGTTTCCTTTCAACATTGTTTCACAGATTTATAAATCTTAATTTTTATTGTTCTCTTAGATACTTTTATAATTCTCAATAATGGATGGCAATTTGTATTTCTTTTCTTATACACTTTATATATCCATTGACTTCTCAATGGAAAAGATGAATAATGTAGTACCCTTACAGTCCTTAAGGGAAGGAATTTATCATCCAGAAAGGAACTGTGTATTCTTACAATTATTAATAGAAAAATATTATATTAAAATATTTTTTGACCTTGGTTCTTCAATCACTAAATCCTCCATTCCAGCTGGAGTTTTTTTCTTCTGATTATGCCTAAAAGTCTATGACTATTTTAAAAAAATATTTTGGATTTGATTTGTAATACATAACAATCATCTCTTTTCCTAAAAATATAAAATGTATTAAATAATAAAATAGGAAATGCAAGTATCCCATGAAATACAAGTCTGCCATTTGGCTAGCTGTGACCAGCTTTTTTCAGGTAATCTTAATTGGGAGATAAAGAACTTTCTTAGAAATAGATTCTTATCATATGGAAATATCTTGAGCAGTCACACACTCATGTGTGCTTGGCCTGAGCTAAATAATGGATTGCACGGAACTCTGACTCCTTCAGATTTCTACACTTTTGCTGTTAAATGTACTCAGAGAGCTGGGCCACTGCTAGAGAAGTGAGTGTGTATCTCAGACCACTCCTTCTGCAAGTTTTCCCAACTCAAATGATGGCAAGGCCATTCTTCCAGACCCTCAGGCTAAATATCTTGAAATTATACCTGACACCTCTCTTTCTCTTACCTTTAAATCTCATGCTTAAAAAAATTCTGTTGCCTTTTTTTTTTTTTCTCCAAAATGTACAACTAATGACAAGGGAGGTAAATATTGTTTCAATTTTATTTTGAGACTCGGGAGACTCAAGAAGTTTAAGTGATAAAACCAATTTCACAAAGCAAAATATGTTTAGAAAAATTGAAAGAGGTAAACAGGAAAAAAAATCAGCCACACAGTTTCCTCCCTGCCCTGCAAATCTCTGCTGTGTTGTTATATCAAAAACATTTATTATAATAATGTGTGCTTCATGCTGATAAAGGCATTTTCTTATTTATAAGAAAATTACCTTTTCCCTAATCATGGAATACAAATCTTAGAGTGTCAGGAGCCGAGTTTATGATGTTTGAACCAGTTCCTGGGTTTCACTATTGCCATTTTTACTTGTTCGGTTCCTGTACTTTCTGAGAGTTTTGTGTTTTGTCTTTAAGCCTGTTCACATGCATTATAAATGGGTGACATTTAATTTTCGAAAAAAGGCTTTATAAAAGTACTCTAGCATCCGCTTTTATTAGCTATTATAAAATTGACATGACTGGTTTGAAAATCAGTTTCAGGTGTGTCTATGAGAAAAGCCCTTCTCACTGACCTTCATGTGTCTGTGTGCTTAACTAGTACTTTTGTGTCTTTGTGATTGAGATTGTTTAGGTAGAATTCCATTATTATCTATGAATCACTCTTGCATTTGCTTATTTTTATCTTTTCAATTTGTTTAAGTAAAGGAAGTGATCAGAAAATGAGTCTTCTTTATTTTAGTAAAAGGTTGAAACTCTGGTAGGGCAACTGTTTTTTTTCTCTCTATGAATTGAGGATCTGGACCAAAAAAAAAGAAAAAAGAAATAAGTAAATGACAAAGAAATAGAATTGTGGGAATTCAGTAAAGCAAAATAATTGCTTTAAAAAGATTTTAAAATAATGCATCAATAACTAGATAGTTATAGAGGGGATTGGAAATTTTTAGAAATAGCTTATGGAAATAAGGAGTGCATTGACAAGAACTTTGGGGCAGTCAGGCCTATCCCATGGTCTGTTTTGTTGGTATGGAGAGATTCTAAAAAGTCACACAAGACGGTTTGCAGTATATGTGATAGTTGATACAGGGTGTAGTATGAAGGCAAAGAAAGAGCCTGGATTATTTCTAAGTTTGAGATTTATGTTTCCTCCTTGTTAAATTACAAATGGGACAGAGAATGTAATGTGACACAGTTTAGATACCTGAATTTTGGGATTCTAAACCTAGTTCTGTGAGGGACTAATTCTGTCACCTTGGGAAAGTAATTTTGCCATTTGTAGGGCTCAGTTTTCTTGTGGAAAAAAAAATTACCAGACATTTAAACTCTTTTCTGTCCTACATGTTTTCAACTGACAAATATTCTGATTAGCTGAACTATTTGAATTCAATGTCAAAAAAACCTACTTGTGAATATTTCAATGCTTCTATTTAAGGCATGCTTTTTGGAAGTGAATTACAGATGTTCAAAAGTGTTTTCCTTTTACTTTGCCTGTTAAGTGATATTCTAGCCTTCAAAAAGGATATTATTCAATGTTACTTAATCATCTAGCTAATATCTTTTCCTGTAAAATTATATAATAATATATAACTCTAAAGGTAAAAGTTAGAGGATAGCATTCTACTAAACACCATAACTATGAATTACTGAGCATCTAGTATGTGCCAAGAATTTATATAATATCACATAGTTTGATTATAACAAATTTACAAAGTTTAATATCGTCATTTCTGGGTCACCCTTCGGGATGTTTAATAGTCATCAAAGGTCACATGTGTGGTGAGTAAAGAACTAAATTTATTTATTTCATATTCTCATTTTTTAAATCCCTTTCAGCTATCAATTAAAATATGAATTTGACTAACATTAAACTCTGTATTCTTTTCTGTAAACTAAATTGATAAGAATATGGGTCAAAAAATCCCATTTTTCCCCAAGAACATACAATGTCACATCAAACAAGTCACTTCCCTTCTCTGGATCTTGGTTATCCCCCACAATAACTGGAAGAATTGAGCCAGGTGATCTCTGTTTGTCTCCATAGTCTTAAAACAACAAACTACTAATGCACTTCTCTGAGCTCATATCTCTTTTTTCTCTGTCCATGCATGGACAAGTTATCATGAAATAATATTTGGGAAACACTACAATGTGATGTTTACTCCTAATGTTTTCCCTTTGTCTCCACCATTCATCTAGGTAGACATTCTTTGTGTTGCCTCAAAGAAGGAATGACATCGTAGAAATAAAAGAGAAAAACAGTTAGCCCTTTGCTTTGGGGTTTTAATCTCAGAAAGACTGGGTAAGATTCCCATGCTTAAAATCAGATTTCAAAGAACATGGATAGGAGAGAGAAGACTAATGCTTCTGGAGACTTGAACAGGTCCCTTAGCTAATGGAGAAAAAGGGAGACTGTGTAGATGGGAGTTCAGTAGGTCCTGTGAAGGGAGGATGCGATCTTGAGTGGCACAGAAAGCTGCAGCATCCAGAGCTGAAGACCTCCAAATGTTAACAGTGCACACACTCCAGACAGTGCCTTTGCTGGCCCTGGCCTAGATGCCACCCGGGACTAAAGTCAGAGCCACAGCCACAGCCACAGCCAATCGCTAAATTTCTGTTAGAGTGAGGAATGTTCCTTGCTTGGACTGAAGAGTTTTGTTACCTTTCTTCTTGGCTCCTAGCTGGTAAGACAGCAGGCAGCAAGGTGCCCCC
>PVJD01013547.1:0-33434 GCA_004026545.1 Mormoops blainvillei
CAAAAAATGAAACATAAAAAACAATTGAAATTTATATCAACAGATTTCTGACAAAAATGGTAGGAAGCTAACAATTAACTAGAAAAAAGGACTATTCTAGTTTCACTGGTATTACTTAAAACAGTGCTTTCTGGGCAAATTCCAAGATTAAAGCAAAACAAGTGAAGGAGAAAAGCTGATAAATAATTCCTCATCTTTTGTATCCACTCATGTACTAATGGACACTTGGGCTGCTTCCAATCGTGGGCTACTATAAGTAACACCGCAATAAACATAGTGGTGCATATATATTTTCTAATCAGTGTTTCACTTTCTTCGGGTGCACTTTCAGAAGTGAAATTGCCTGGGTCGTGAGGCAGTTTACTTTTTAATTGTTTGAAGAACTACCCAGTGTTTCTATGGCCCTGCATTAATCTTTATTCTCACATGAGGATATTTACACAATTGAATATTACTTAATCATACATAAGAAGAAAATGAAACTTTTCTAACAATGGGTTATGGCTTAAGGGTACATTATGCTACATAACCTAAGCAACCCATAGACAGAAAAATGCAATATGAATTTACTTATATTTATAATCTCGTGAACAAAATAAGTAAACAAACACAAATGCAGTAATTGATCTTGAAAACAGACTGACAGATGGAGTCTGTCAGGTCATCATTTGGAAATGCTTCCAGAATCACAGAAGGCTATGAGGATACCACCTATTTCATATAAAAAGAGAATTCCAATGATATGTAAGGTGACAGATATTTTGACTAAAACTAAAGCCCAGAATTGTGTGTACTGCTTACACTGAGCTATGCTAATGGTCTCACAATACGCCTGTGATGTTTGCTTGCAAGAGAAATTGATCAAAATTTACCCCGAATACTTGAGTTGGGTTGGCCTAGACCTTCATTCCTGCTTTCAGAGATCCCTAATGTGGCCACAGAGATGACAAATATCAGGACCCCATGGATGACATCTCAAAATATATGGCAGTTTGCTTTCAATTGTATGTCCAGACTCAGAATGACAACATGCCTGTGAAGAAAAAGACAGATGACATTTCTTGTGTGCTTTTGAATTCATATACCTGCACAGTGACAGCAGGTCCAGCTGTATATCTGCAGAAGCAGGCACCATATAATCACCCGTCTTTGCTGGTGTTATACTAGATTCATTTACTAACACCTCCTATTCATATAAGGACATTAAGCACATGGAGATGAGGAGATATTCCCAACACCCAACCTGGAGGTGGGTAGAGGCACTTTTTGTTGAGAAGGTGGCTAGTGTTCACCTAGGGTAATGTTACACCAGGTTATGTCGAAAGGTGATAATGTGTCATAAGTTATTAGATACGTAGTCATGAAAACATTAGTTCCACACTGAAATTTGGTACCATAGACAATGTGGGACAGTTCTGGTGGAACCTGCAGGTGAGACCCTTCTTTAAGGACAAGTGAGTGTCATTCCCATGCGATGTGAACTTGGAAGATGCCTGTTGTACAAACATCACCATGAACCACCAAAGAATTAGTATCTTGAGCTAACACCAAAATTCTCAGTCTTTCAGAAATGTGTGAGGAGGGACAGATGGACACAAGGTTAAAAATATTGTGTTTTGAATGCATAATTTGAGTTTAGTGGGTGGGGAGAATTATGTAATTATGATTCTCAAGGAATTTTGTTAGACATATTAATAGTCTGTAATGAGAGCATTGTCCAAAAAGTCCACAACAAAACCGGAGTTTTCTAAGCTGTTCTTGTTTCCTTGTTTTGTCTATAGTTCTGTAATTTGCCTAGCAACACAGTCATTGGTAACAGCCTAAAGAATTCATGTCTGTCATGACAAATCTATTTGTTTTGTTATTCAGAACTTAGAGAGAGCATCTAGAGTTTGGTGCTTATAACAGAAAACCTGTGGGGCTTGTGTCTTGCCAACAATTATTGTGGTTAAAGAAGTTCAAAACACAATATAGAGATGAAAAATCGCTGGGGGAAAAATGCATGTCATGGCTACATCTATCAGCTTTGGTCTTGCTCTAACATAATATGTGTGTTCCAGGATCCTTAATGTTTACTGTCACTATGGATTCACACCCTCTGCCGCATCACACACACTCAGCTATATTTAGGTGGAAATATTGATGCCTTTCTCATTTTAAATCTCATGTTTCAATAACTTTACAACATGGTTTTGTGAGCCTAAATATTTTCTTAATGACAGATAATTATTTAGCATTAAATTATCATTTTCTTGTGCGTATATGTTTAGAAATGCTTTTCTCTGGTCCAGTAGAAAGATGAATGAGAAGACTTTTTCTAGGATATCACACTTTCTGCATAATGCCCGAGTGTGGAAAGAATGCAGAACCGCCCATTACCCAGTCTTCACATTGACAATGTGAAGACCCTTGCAACGCCATTGCATGCAGAGCGCAGAGTCTTGCAAAGCCAGAGCTGCAGTGCCAGAGGGATGGTTGTGTGCAAGGATGTGCTTTTATTTCACTGAGCATTGAAAGAAACTGTAAATTAGAAGCTTCTTCAAACATCAGTCCAGTTTGCAAGTAGCTCAAATGTTTTATCATCTGACCTCTTAGCCAATCTGTCTGGACAGAGTGCTTGACCATGTAATTTCCTTAAGAAACTACAAAAACAAGAAAAATAAAGAACAAAAAAGGAATTGTTGCTGCTGAAAATGAATGCATCCTGTAGGAGAAATAAAAGGGATAAAAATGATGAGAGCTGCTGAAAACCATGAATAGATTTTCTTCTGGTTTAATAGAAGTGAGATGAGGATAGGAAACCTGTGCCAACAACATCTAGATTTCTTCTTCTCCTTTGTTCTGCACCCTGTGGAGTTCCCTTGTGCAATTATATGTGGGATAATGATGGCAAGACATGGCTATCATAAGAAATAAAAATCCAGCTCTATATCCTTTATCCCATGTTACCAGACAGAGGGAAATACATCAAAAACCTTATTTATAGGTTGTCCTATATACAGTCTTTACGTTGTATTTTTCAACTTGGAGCAAATTAGAGCAGTTCTGATCAACTAGCTACAAGTGGATTCAACATTGTTTAATTTGAATGAGAGCCAGTCACACTCCCCATTATCTCTCTCGCTCAATTCTTGTCATCTTATTGTTGTTTTAATTGCATCTCCGGTATTTATTCTATGTCACATAATTAAAGATACTTTTTCTTATGTATTCTGAATATTTTAATTCAATATACAGGCAGTTATCACAAAATTCTGTGTGTCTGTTGATGGCTGTTACCTAAATTTAAAAAAATAACTTCTGTGGTACAGGTTGTGTTTCTATTCAGGCATTTGGCAGACAGAACTTTCCTCTCTAACTTTTTACTTAGTATGTCTAAACACATATCACACATAGAAGAAGTTATACGTACGTTAATTTAAGGACCGCAGATAAAAAACAAACAGATTAAAAATTTTCAATCTACACTTAAGGCTGAAATAGGAAAGAGGTCTTGGTCTTATTGATGCTGACATGCCTTCTTGAAAATGGAGAACACAGATAACAATGACAGTAGTTCACCATCCACCAGAAGCTCTGTTTAGGTTTTGGATCCAAATGAGTGTCCTTCAGAGATACTGTCTCGATGTAACTATAAACTAGCTTCATAATAAATCAACATTACATATATATATATATATATGTATATATATATATATACATATATATATATATAAACTCACCATTTGAAAGAAACAGTTTGCAAACTTGGGGCATTGTGTTCCTACCACAAACCAAAATATTGCCAAAGGTCTGCAATTATAGATTCATTCAAAGGAGGATGTGGAGTGGTGAGTTCTGGGCAGTGTCTATACTGGGCCAAGGATGAATCCGATTTTGTCTAGGACCACGTCCACAAAGGAGAATGCATCACTGTAATATGCTTCTGTGTCAAAGTGACAAAAAAGCACCCATTTTATACACACAGCTGAGATAGAAATTCTCATCTCCATTTCACAAAAGAGGAAATAAAGACCCAGGGCTTTAGAAGACCTCCATTAGTCCGCACAGAGCTGGATTTCTGAGAGGATGGGGCTGCTGTTTTTCACTTAGGGGCAGCTGTGGCTTATTGGAAGTGAGTAACATCAAGAGCCAAGTGTGGGTTGAAAGGGAAATGCCTCCTCCTCTCCAAGCACCAGAATTGGTGGAATTGACCTTGAGCATTTCTGACTTCAATTCATTGATGAGGACACTGAGTCTCAAGAGTTCCAGGGTTTTCTTTGAAAAGAAAAAGTATTTTTGGAGATAACTATTTTACCTCAAGTATTTCATTTTTGAAGTCAACAACAGGAACAAGAACAAAAAAATATATGTAGGAGTTTTTATTTATTTATTTGGTATTAAATGTGTAAGGATGATGTTGGGTAATAAATACATATATAGATACAAGTATAGAATTTTAATTCACATTGTATACATTATTGTGATTTCATTATCACAAGTAATTTTTTTTTCTATCAACAATTATGTTTTCTCTCTTCCACCTCATGCTATCCTGTTCTATTCTTTGGCTACTGCATGTGAGTCTTTGTCTGGAGTATTTTGTACCTAATTTTTTATTGTGTATGAAGAGTTTAATAGACCCATCTCTTTTGACATCTGTCAGTGTTTTCAGTGTCTTTATCTTTGTTTGTATTTCATCTGTTTGCTTATTTTGTTCATCACATTATGCATACAAGTGATTCCATATTGCATTTTTCATTCTCAGACTGCCTTATTTCACTTAGCATAATACACTGTATATCCATGCACAATGTTACAAAAGAGAGCATTTTCCTCTTTTTTATGGTCAAGGGAT
Organism: Mormoops blainvillei; assembly: GCA_004026545.1. NCBI lineage: Eukaryota > Metazoa > Chordata > Mammalia > Chiroptera > Mormoopidae > Mormoops > Mormoops blainvillei. The sequence continues at coordinate 4,838 of PVJD01013547.1, forward strand.
AATCATTTGTGTAAAGGTCCTCATGAACTGTTGTTAAGAATGTGAACTACTGTGGCAACCTTAGAAAACACTATGTAGCGTTTTCCAAAATTAAAAAAAATTAAACTGCCTCATGATCCTGTTTCTATTTCTGGAAATGTACCTGAAGAAACTCAAAACAGTAATTTGAAGAAATATATGCACCGCTATATTTATTTCAATGTGGTTTACAGTAGCCCAGATTTCTAAACAGCCCTAGGGTCCATCAGTGCTGGAATGACTAAAGAAGAAACCTGTGGAATGCTTTGTAAGTTATGCACCTTCACTTATCTGGTTCACAATTTTGGGGTTTCCCAGAAGACATGGTTTGTGGTAATAGCAATGGCATTTCAATTTTCCCCTTTTTACATAATTGGTTCTAGTGTCCTACAATTTTCAGCAGAATATATGCTTGATATAATTTCAAATTTTATTAAGGTTTTGAGGTTTGATTTGGTCAAGCACATGATCTACTTGGGAAAGCATCCCATGAGCACTAAAAATAAATGCATAAATTGAAGCTTTTGGATGAAATGTCCCATCTAATTCTGTCAAGTCAAACTGGTTAAATGTGGCAGTTAAAACCATTATTTTTTAAACAGTTTTTTTTAAAAATACAGTGCTTTAAAGTAAAACTATTTTTATTTAACCATTTAATACCAGATTCAACTCATGCCCAGACTGGGGATTGAACTTCCAACCTGGGAATGTACCCTGACTGGGAATAAAACCCAAAACCCCTCACCTAAAAGGCGGTGCTACAACCAACTGAGTCACACCGGCCAGGGCTGCACTCGCATTCATCATACCATGTGTGACAGGGCTACGTACTTGACAGGTCCAGGAATCTTTTAGCACTTAGCAAACTGCCATTGTTCAGGAAGCTACCCATCTTCCTGCCATTCCAACTACTCCAACACACATGCAGAATTGAAAGTGGCTGAAAAGATGTCCATGTCAGATCACACTGGTGACCTTACATCCGTGCCCTTGCACAGGGTTGCCAGAAGGTACCTGTTAAACAGGCAGAAGGCTGGAGCCCCTGTGAACAGTGAGCATGACAGGTTTGCTATAGGCTTTTCAAAACCGCGGCCTACAAAAGTCTGGGGACAATGGAGAACATCTCCTTCTCTCCATGGTCTCCAGTTAAGTGAGCTAGATCAAAACCTGTCTCAGGACTGTCAGTGCCTGGTTCCCAGAGTTCTAAATTCTCTATTGTTATGTCACCATTATAGGATGGCTTTTTTAAATTTCCATTACCTGGGGCTTTTTGAAAAATTAGACTTACCTAAAAGGCCCACAGGGTTGTTGACTCTCATTCAGAATACCTGCATAAATATATGCAGGTATCCATCAGGGGCCTCCCCACAGATTTCTGAAAATATAACCTGTTGTCCAACTTTGAGAAAAAGAGACATCAGTTTAGACCATTGTGTTCAGATGGCTTTAGTGTTCTGGAAATGCCAGTCTTGCCTCTGCAGACCTCACCAGGGGCTCTTGGTCCTCAGTGGGGTTGGTGCCAGGAACCAATTTCCAGAGACTTTGTCGGGTGTATACGATGTAAAGTTTACAACACATGTGATCCGCTGTTGTACATGTTTGATGAAGAAACCTCAGACTTTGCAAAATTGCAAGAATGGGTGAAATGTACCTTGAAATACCACATGATGCAGGTCTGGGTTTCAGCAATGTGGTCTGTGACAATCACACTGCCTGGTCCACAGTTTTACCTCTTCACTTTTACAAGCATGAAATTCAGGAAATTAACATGCCTCTTCCATATCTCCTATCATCTTACGGCCAGACCGCAGGCCTCACGTGAGCCTGCAAGCTGGGTAGTCTGCACGGTGACTTCTCATGGACTTTGCATCCTGACATGCACATCTTTGTTTGGACACTAAGTGATTACCAACTAGTTTCCCCCAAAACAAAATACAATGCGATGTAAAAGCCTATACAAGTTTCCATGAAAAATAATGTCACTTTCCTTGTATTTATGTCTCCAAGTTCTATTCATTTTTCTCTAGTTTTATTTAAATCTCTCTCTCATTTCAAATATTAAGATTTCTGATATATAATCTTGCATGGTGTCCTGCTCTGTGCCTGCTGATATGTTCACTGTGGTGTCACCAACAAATGGCTACAAACTAACCAAAGTAGCACTTGGAAAATCCTTTTAACTGGTGACTGGAACAGAGGACAGGCTGGGTGACACAGACCTGTAACAATTTCCTGGTATTGCCAGTGTGCAGTCCTAACTCCCAGTGAAATGTGTGGGGTCACTGGGCTGTCGGGGGCCCTATGTACCACTTGGGGACCTGGGACAGTGAAACCTATAGAAGGCAAATGTTCTCAGGAAAAGGGAAGGTGAATCATTTGATCTGCTTTCATCTTTTCTCCTTTGGTTTAAAATTGAATTTATCAGGGTGACATTGGTTAATAATACCAAACAGGTTTTAAAATAATAAGTATGAAATGAAATGAAAGAAAATTAGCAACCTAGTATGGAACTCCAAAAACCAAAAATAAAAACCCCATATGAATATTTCAGGTGTACAGCAAGAAGAAACATCTGCATGCCACTACTAGCACCCATGGCCCAAAGTATGAGGTTTATTTTTATCTGTATAAAACCTGACCTTTTTCCCAGCTTTTTCCTTTGTTTTCTTTTGGGTTCCCCTTCATCCCACCCCCAAACTGTCATTGCTAAAACAGGGAATAGGTCTTTTTAAGGCATATAGACAAAGTTCTGAAGCCATTCAGTCAAGAAACGATAAACCTGACCACATAAAATTTTGAGACAAATTGTCACTACATATACCAAAACAAAACCAAAGAGAGCAGCAGGGTGGGTGTGGGGAACATTGGTGCAGTGTCAGCTGGGTGTGGATGTCAGAATCACTTACCTCAACAAGAGCAAATATGTGAGAGGAGTGAGGGGAGCTTTGTGTTAGAAAGTAAAAGTAATTGAAGAACAGTTCCAGGAAACCCAGTCAGCCCAGTCCGGGCCAAGTACCTCATTTGGTTAGAGCATTGATTTTCTGCACAAAGGTTATAGGTTCAATCCCTTGTCAGGGCACAGGGCACATACAAGAATCAACGAATAAATGACTAAATAAGTGGAATGACAATCTGATGTTTCTTTCCTTCTCTCACTTTCTTCATTTCTCTCCTTGACAATAGTAAGTTTATAAAATACAAAATTTTAGAAAATAAAGAAAAAGCCAGTGACTTACTCAAAACCACATGACAGTAAAAATCAAGCATATGACCTGTGGTCCAGTCCCACTAGACCTGGGGTAACAAACTCCCATCTGCTTCCTCCTGCACCACACTGCCTCTACTAGGCTATGACAGCATGGAGGGAGTGAATGAGGGCATCGTCACTGTGCATTTGAAGGAAAAGCAGCGAGAAGATACTAGGGTCACATTCTTCTGGGATCCTAGCAACATTCTTCCCCTCCACTGTGCTCTGAACCTCAAGCTCATATGTTCTACCCCCGGGATCACTTACCTTCAGAACATGCAGGTGTGGACTGAGTTACAGGCCAGAGGGCAGGAGTGCACCCATGTTCTCATCCTGTGTGGGCAGAGAAACCACCAAAAGTGTGGGAACAGATGGGTGTGTCAGAGGTCAACAGAGGCTTTGATGAGAGGGGATTAGAGTCCCTGAGATGCCTCTGGGGGGGAGAAGGGGAGGCCAGCCAGCATTCCCCTCACTCACGCTTTATCCCCTATTGTCCTGTGACTGGGTGTTAATGAGGTGACTATGTAAAATACCTCATAGCACATCACTGAGGTGGGAAAACAAAGGAAATGAAATTGTCAATACATCTGATAACGGTTTGCTAAACAAAATGTATAAGGAAATTATAAAATTCAACACCATTAAATAAACAATACAATTGAAAGTGAAAAAATATTTGAATAGACACTTCTCTAAAAAATACATACAAGTGCTTAATAGACAAGAAAAGATGCTCAATGTCACTAATCATCAAAGAAAATCATTATTAAAACCCATATTTTAAAAGTTACTGACAAGGTGTTTTAAAGTGTTTTGTAAGCACTGGAACGTACACAATAATTCACATAGTAAATTGTTGATAAAATGTTTCATAAATATCACATCAAAGTGCTTTAGTATTGCAGTTAAGATCATCGCTTGTATTCATTTATTAGAACACAGTATTATCAACTAAGATCACTGTTCTTTAAACATTTTGTAACACATTTAACTATGAAATGGACCATTTGAGATAAGTAATTTTTTAAATCTAATATTGAAAATACCGAAATTTAATTTTCTACTTTAAAATGCCATCATTTATCTCCAACAGTTCCTAGAATTTAAGCCTGCAACTGTGTCCCCTTTATCGCTTCACATCCTCTACAACTGCAACAAGGCAACTCAAAGAGAGTAAGAATAAACCTGGGAAAGAAAAGGGATTTCTTGCCAGGGTTTCCCACCAGGTTTTGTACTAATAACTCTGTGGAACATGATATTACAGTGTCTGGTTGCATGTTCTCTCTATGTCACAAAAAAATGATGGTGAAGGTAATGGTGATAGGCAACACAGGGGACCAGCACCTGCAGTGGGAAAGAGCAGGAGGAGCCACAAATTAGGACAAACTGGGTATACACCCAGGATTCGGGCGGGAGGTCCATCCTTCGACAGGAGGCCAGATCTTCCTCACACACAAACTAATGCTCTCAAATTTAATGTATGTTCTGTAGAAACATGAGGGTTTTCTCCTTGGCAAAAAATAAAATAAAATAAAATAAAATAAAATAAAATAAAATAAAATAAAATAAATCATCCGCTTTCTTATTTGTTTCTGGATCCATCTTGATCCATCCTTCCAGTGAGCATTAAGAAAATACTACAAGCTGCAGCAAAGGTGATTAAAGTACCATAAGTGACATATAAAAGAGAGAACACAAATAATGTTTTCTCTGACAGTCAGACACTATTAATAAAACTGAAGTTAAGAGACTTTGTCTGCATCCTTCACCAAGTTATGCTAGTTGCCTCAGAATGTGCATTCATGTCGCCAGTGTTTGTGTGTGTGTGTGTGTGTGTGTGTGTGTGTGTGTGTGAATATATGAATAAAATCCATTCAAAATTATCTCAAAAATCTGAGTGGACCTTGGGATTTTTGCTGCCTGGATTGTGCCTAATTTGGTCACCCATAAATCACGAATCGGGGCCTCTCAAATGGCATTGCAGACACCCTGAAGGTTGCTTTTATGTGCTTTTGAAAATTCAGAGTGGCCACAGGCCTGTGAGGGAAACGGTAGGGTGCTTTTCAATGGGTGTGGAATCTCATAAAATTGAACAACCAGAGCTGACCCTGTCGTATATTCTGCAGAATCAAACACCAGGAGAAAACCTGCCATAGCTAATTCAATAAATCCATCTAAAATTATACATGGCTTATTTTATGCCACCCCTTTCTCAGAGATGCAAACTGGGTCACACAGAGATGAGAGGATATTCCCATGGTGTAATCTAGATGTGGGCAGAGTCACCTTGAGCTCAGGACGTGGCCTGGGCCCACCTGCTGAGAAGCTGGTGCAGATTATGTTGGGTGGTGTTGAATGCCAGAGAAGCAAACAGGTAGGAAGTCATGTAAATAATGGCTCTACATTGGAAGTCTCGTGCCATAAACACTGGGAAGATTTTAACTGTTATGACTTGTAAAGGGCAGTCAAGGATCCAGTTCCAATGTCCCTCCAGGCTTTCTTCACAGTTACTCAATATCACGATTATGCGAATTGTGTACACAGAAAAAGGAAAGATAAGATTAAGGTATTCTGTCATTTCCTTTGCAACCTGTCATATGAAGGCCAAACTTTGTAGGTCTGGGATGGAGGTCTCCCTTGTTTTCATGATGTCCCATAAAAGAGGCCAGCTGCCACAGTCATGCAGCTTTATGGTGCCTTCGGAGCTCGACATCATTCAACTCAATTCAGTTCTCATGATAAGTTAATCTTTGATGCAACAGATTCTCTCAGAAATGGGGCAGCTGATACAGTGGTAGGTAAATGAAATATGTTTATATAGTATAACTACAACCTAATTCCAAACTGAGTAGGCCATAGCTGTCACATTGTCATTAGCCCTCTCTGATGTACACCCTCTCTAAGGGTGTACAGTATACACCCTGTACTTTCTTACATCCAGCCAAACATGAATTTATCATTATTTCAAATGTAAAACACCTTTGTGTTCAGACCATCCAATGCTATCTAAGTGGTCATGTATGTGCAGTTGTGGTACTGATATATTGAGTCACCTGTGAGTTGGTTAACAGCAAAATAGATGTTTTTCTTCCCTGAGTCATCATATAGAGTCTTTCCTTGGAATGGGCTATCTGTTTTCCTGAAGCCTTCAAGCCTTTGCCATGTTCTAAATCCCAAATAATCCAAATTGAGTATGAACAGTTAATTTTAGGTAAAATTTAAAAAACCTCTATCTTTATTTGACATCGAGAAGGTTATCCTAGTGTGTGCTGATCATGCAGTGTCTCAAAATTGGGAGAAAAAAGTTCTCCAGATTTTTTTTTGGCTCCATCTTAGATGCAAATCAAGCCTGAGACTTTAAACAAAATTTTGTTCATTCAGACTCTAGGGGGTTTGCAGTTCTGTCCTGTAGGTCCTTGAGCAGCCATGTGAAATACCCAGGTCTCGCTTTTCTTATTTCTGTGAACTCCAAGCATTTCTTTTCTTATTTGTATAATCAGGCTGTTTGTTGTGGACTGATTGGGACAATGATCCTAAACAGACTACTCCTAAAAGGTTGCCTGTTGTTCCTCAGCTAGGAAAAAAAATGCCTGGAAGGGAATAATTGAACCATATCACCCATCCACTAAACTCTAATTGTGCATTTATAGCTTAGGATTTCTTTAGCTTGTGTACACCTCTCTCTCCGAACACATTTCTGGAGTGTTGGGTGGTGCTGGGTGAGCTCCAGATGTTAATTCTTCTGGTTTTTCACTGTTATGTGGCTTACACTAAGTCCCTTTCTGTATCATGTATTGTGAAGATGACATCAGCTTGTCTGTGGGTAAGACTTGCATACTGAAGGCTCTCCAGAAGGCATAATGCAGAAGTGCCCACAGTGTCTGAGGTACCAACTATCACACGTAGAAACATTTTTTACATGCCTATCTCTTTTCACTTCCTTGGCATTCAACAGCACCCAACATATCCTGGATGAGTTTTCCACTGCTTGAGCACCGGTCAAGTTCTTGTCACATGTTGACTCTGCTCATTTGTAGATTCTATATAAGGGTTAACCCCCGATTTCTATGAGCCTCAATTTCCTTCTATATAAAGTTGGGGGCAAATATATTTTAAGAGCTTTGGATAGATTAATTGGATCGGCCCTGGATGGCAGGTGCTTCTCTGGTACTTTGTTTGCATCACACACTGCTGGTGCTGCAGTGCTTGCTCATCTTTGTGAAACTCTCCTCACTCCCAAAAAGCCTCCAGCCTCTATCTTCACTTGCCTGTAGCCATTCAGAGTTAGAATGAAACACCTGGAATGCAAACTGCCTGGGAGTTTGAGATGCTATGTATCTTGTCCTGATTTTTGTTTTTGGCATGGCCCATTTAGGGATATCTTGGGGCTGAAGAAAACCCCAGACCCACCCAGGCACTTGGAGCGGTTTCGGTTGCAGTTCTTTCGTTCAGCCCTATAGATGATACATGTCATTCATGCAGGCCATCCTTGAAAAACTTTCCATAAGTCAGTACAATAAGCAAACGCAATTATTTTTTTTTTGTTTTACTCATAGAATTAGACAGTGAAATGACACATCATTTGAGTTCTCCTTGTATTTCACAGAAGGTATTTTCATAGCATTCTTTGCAGCCACATGCATTTTTTTCAATGTGGACCTAAATGATGGATCACAAGACCTCATAAGTAGGTCAGTGAACTTTGAGTCCAGAGGAAGGGCCTCCTGTTTTTACAGTACAGGTGTTTGAAAGAACAGAATAGGCTGGTGTGTGAGAAGGGCCTGGTTGTAACCTGGATTTGATGCAACCCTGTCTAGAATTGCTGCCAGTTCCCTTTTTTTTTCCCACTTGAACTGCTGTACTTTTCCCCATCAACTTTACCATCTTCATCCTGTGCCAATGGGAACACCTACGGTGACACTCTGTGAAGTTCAGACCCACAGACTCAGTAGTTGAAACACTGCTGAGAGCCCTTTATTTCTCTTTTCCAACTTTCTCCTTAATCCCCTTGAATTTCCTTTCTACACTTTTAGAGGGTATGAATGGCTAGGGAAACAGGTATTTTCAGGTTGAAAACTTGAAAATGCCAGACATAACTCATGACATTCAAGTACTTAAAATGCCCTTTACTTTCCTCATCTGCAATTCAGAGATAAGAAAAGATAACACCTGTTACAGAGGGCCCTTTTAAGTGCTAAGCGTTGTATGAGAGTACTGAAGAACAATAACTACTTAAAATTGCTGTATTTTAGGGCTCTAAAATAATAACAGAATTAACTGCAATGTGACAAAAGTTTACTTGATAGATATATAGAGAGAAAGCATTGCATACGGACACTGCGGGTCACACATTTTTCTCTAGTTCACACAGAATGCTTTCCAAGATAGGTCTGATGCTAGAACAGAGAATAATCCTTGATAAATACAATTAATTTCAAATTATATCAATTGTATTTTTTGACAACAGCGATAAGAGACTAGAATCAAAGATAAGAAAATGAAAACATGAACAAACACAAGTATTTGGAGATTAAATGACATGCCATTAAACACCCAACAGAGCACCAAACAAAACAACCAAAAAAGAAACAACTTCATGGAAACAAATAAATCGCAAGCACATTTGTAGAAAACCTAAATTTAACATGAACTGGTATAAGAGGAAAATAATAATTAAACAGTTCTTCACAAAAAGCCAAAAAATTCAATGAAACCAGTCACATTTATTTCTAAGTACACTAGGAAAATAAATAACAAAACAAATAGTAAGTTGAAGTAAAATAAAACAAAGATAAGTGCTCTAGGAAATGAAGTAGAAAAATTATTAAAAAAGACATAAAACTAAGGGCAGGTTCCTTAAAAAGACAAGTAAGTTTGAAAAGGCTCACCACGTGGTAAAACTAGAAAACTTGAATCAATAAAATCAGAAAGAGAAACTGCAATTAACACCACAAAGCAAATAAAAAATGTTGGTGAATACCCTGAACTATTATACACAACTTAGTAAAATAGATAAAATTTTAGATCATGTATCCTTTGAAGGCTAAAGCAGGAAGAATGGCACAGCCTGAACTGACCAATCATTAGCAATGAAATTGAAGTAGTAATCAAAACACGCAAAGAGCAAAATCCCAGGACCTGATAACTTTACAGGGGAATTCTACCAAATATTTAAAAAATAATGAGTAGATATCCTTCTCAGCTGATCCATAAATGGAAGATGTGCACTTCAAATTTATTTTGTGAGGCAGGTATTACTTTGACACCAAAACTAGACAAAGACACTGCAAAGTAAGTGAATGACAGGTCTCTATTCCTGATGAAGTGCATGTCAATATTTTCAATATAATACTAGGAAACAGAATTTAACAATGTATTACAATGATTATACACCCTGAACAAGTGGGGATAATACCAGTGATGCAAAAATGGCTCAACCTGCTGAAAACAATGTGATTCATCACATCAACAAATGAAAAATAACAGTTTTATGATTATTGGAGAGAGATGCAGAAAAAGCGTTTGATGAATTCAATGTGCATTAGTGATTTAAAAAATCCCTAAAAGTTAGGTATATAAAGGAAATTATCTCAGTTTGATACAGGCTATATATGACCACCTGACAGTTAAGATCATCCTCGATTGTTTGAAAATGAAAGCTTTTTTTAAAGATCAAAAGCAAGTCAAGACTGTCCACTTTCATAACTATTATTCAAAATAGTAAACGAATTTTTAGGCATAGTGGAGAAAAAAGAGGTAAAATTCCTCTAAAGGAAAAAAGAAAGAATTGAACACTCACTTCTTACAGATGATACTTTATATAGGAATTCTTAAAGAATCCAATAAAATAAATAGAATAGATTGAATAATTTATTAGAACCAATATATAAATGGAATATACAAAAGCATGTGACACTCATATTTACTAGTAAACAATAAAAGAAGAAATAAAGTAATCCCACTTACACTTGTGTGAAAAAAAAATACACCACTGTGAATTAATATAACCAAAGAGGAGAAAGAGGTGTACTTCAAGATTACAGGACACTGAAAAAAAATAGAGATAGATAATATCACAAAAAATGAAATGGCAGCTGTGGCTGGTGCAGCTCACTGGTTAGAGCATTGGCCTGTGAAACTGAAGGCCACTGGTTCAAATCCCATTAGCACACATGGCTGAGTTGCCAGCCAGGTCCCAGTTGAGGGTGTGCAAGGAGTAACCAGTCAATGTGTTTCTCACAGATGGATGTTTCTACCTCTCTTTCTCCCTCCCTCCTCTCTCTCTAAAAATAAATAAATAAAATCTTTTTTGAAAATGGAAGCGTACACCATATCCATATGTTGGAAATAATAAATTGTTAAAATTACAATTCTGCTGAAGGCAATTAACTTGTTCAATATAAATCCTATCAAACTAGTGATTGCATTCTTCTGCCATCACTAATGAGAAATGAGAAGAAAAAGAGTCTTAAAATATCTATGGAATCACTGGGAACCTTAAATAGCCAAATACATTTAGAGAACCAAGTTGGGCAATCAAGCTTCATGTTCTCAAATTGCACTGTAAAGCTCTAATAATCAAATCAGACAGGTATTGGTACAAAGCAGACATTTAAATCAATGAAACAGAATAGAGAGCCTACAATTAAGCCCCTGCTTATATGGAGAACTTAACCTTGACAGAGAATGCGCACATATATACACTGCAGAGTTAACAGACTTTCCAACAACTGGTCTTGGAAGAAAGTATATATATACAAGCCAAAACAACAACAACAACAAAAAGCTGGACCACTCTCTTACATTATATGCAAAAGTAAACTTAAACGGATACTAGATCCACCCACTTCTTCCATATTTTCAACTAACACCGTCCTGCTTCTCACTTTCCCACATCTTCCCGCTTCTTTATTAAAGTCAGCAGCCCATCGTTCAATGCCTCACAGTAAACTACAGTCCCATGCACCTCTGTTTGCCTTCCAACTAACCCCATTCATGCCAATAATCCATGTTTTCCAACTGATGTCAGGTACAGTTAAGTCTCCTCATTTTTTAACTTATACCAGTTTTGCCCATTGTATTTCAGTACTCACCCTCTCCCTATAATTAGTTTTACCCAACTCCTTTTCCTGCAACAGGTAAAGAACCTGACAGCAAGAGTGTGTAAGAACACTCATGTCTGCAGCCTCCTACTGTGGCTGAGGACCCACCGCACTCAGGTGACACCTCCTTAGATGATTTTGCAGTGAGGCACATTGGAGATTCTCCCCACTGTTCTTCAGGTTGAGCCCTTTCTTAGCCTCAGCACTTTCCTGTTTTACAACCAGGACAGCTACTACCTTCTGGTTACTGGCCCCCAGTCCCTGCTCTAAACATTTCTATCATCCTGAGCCTCATATTGCTCATGAAATGTTTACCAGAAGAAACATGATAAAATTTATCACCTCAGAGGTTTCATCAAATACCTCATAGAAGACACACATTTGATCCAACACAAAGACCACAGGAACAGACTGCAGTGCCTCCACAGATAAAAAATCCTGAAGGCTAAGACACAGGAAGCACTTTATGTGCATCAGTGTGGGACACATGTCACATGTTAACCATTGACCTTTTAGGCCAAATCATTTATGACTTGGGTGACTGTCTTCTTCATCAAATGATATTTGGTAGCAACATGTCTATTACCCAAAATAGCCCTATGGCACCCCAACTTCCTAAAACAGATATAAAAGAGAAATAATGACAGAGAGTTAGAAAGAGAGTGATTGAAGCCAGTGTGGGTAAATATGAAAATAAAACTCAAAGAAGTAAATAAGAGGAAATTGGCATTAAAAATAATTTTTAAATTTATTACCTAAAGATATTTTATGGGATTTTTTTAGAGAGAAAGGTTGAAAGAGAAAAAGAGAGAGAGATATGAGAAACTCCGATTGGTTCTTTTTGTACACCCCTCACCCTCGCCAAATAGGGATCAAATCCGCAACCTAGGTAAAGCTTATATTTATGGCTGGGTTATGGACAGAACTTAGGAAAGGGATAGTTTTAAAGTTAGTGTTGGAAGTTAAGTGAATATAGCTTTTGTTCAGGTTTCCCTTTACAATGATGCTGAAGGTTAGGGTGAAAGTTAGCTTTTGGGTGAGAGTGGAGGGAGGTTAAAGTAAGGATGAGTGCATGGGTGAACTTTTTTAGGGATAAAATCATCATTAGCATGAGAGTGAGTTAAACATTTTGAGTTAGGATTAGTGTTTAATTTCGTTACTATTTAGTATTAGATTCAAGGTCAGTTTCAGGGCTAGAAATTAGGATTAATGTTAGAGGTGGGTTAATTTGAAAATGTAGGGATGAAATAGATATAGTTTGGTTAGGGTTAGGGTTAGGGTTATGTTACTTTTAGGTTTAGGATAACAGTTAGGGATAGTCTTATGGTTACAGTTAGGGATTGAGTTAGATTAGGGTTTCAGATAATTTAAGTTTACGGTTAGTGTAAGAGTGAGAATTAGAGTTAGTGATAGGAGTAGGGTTAGTGTGAGTGCTTAGGCAGATGATAATTTTAAATGAATAGAGAGAGTTAGTGTTCCGTTTAGGTTTAGATTATGAGTGAGCATAAGAAATAGAGTATGAATGAGATTTATTTTGAGCTTTAAAATTAGGATGAAGGTCAAAGTGAGGGTTTAGTTTAGGTTTAGGGTTCGTGTTCGGTTTAGGGTAAGTGTAATGTTAGGATTAGAGTTACCTAGAAACTGGGAATGAAAGCGAAAAAATTAGGGTTAAAATTAGTTGTAAAACTTGACTTAGGGTGAGTGTTAGGTTTAGGTTTATGGTTACCGTTGGTGGTGTAGTTATTATAGCATAAGGGTTTAAAAGTTAGTGTTAGGGTTTGAGATAGGGTGAAGGTTAAGGTGAAGACTGAGTTAGGGACAGGATAAGTGTGAGCATGACGTTTAAGGTTAGCTTTAGTGTTGGAGTTGTAGTAATAGCTAGAATTAAGGTTAGGGGTAGTGGAAGGTTTTGTTTAGGGCTCGGCATGAGGGTTGAATTAGTGTAGGTTAGTGTAGGGAGAGGGGAAGGTGAAAGTGAGAGTTAATTTTGGCATAGGATTAAGATTAAATATAGGGCCAGGTGTAGGGATACTACTAAAAATTGTGTTTAAATTAGGGTTAATGATATAATTAAAGTGAGCTTAGGGTTAGTGATAGGATTTGGTTTCCATTTCAAATTAGGTCTTGCTTTAGCTTTAGTGTGTATGTTAGTACATGATATATGTGCTGGGATAGAGTTAGTTTTAGGTTGAAAGTAAGTCGAGAGTTATGGTTAGGATTGGGGTTAGATTTCATTTAATGTGACAGTTGAAGTTAAGGGCAGAGTTTTGGGTAAAAATAATAGAGTTCTATTTAGCCGTTTGGTGCTTGTGAGGATGTTTTTAATCAAAGTTTGCCATTATGGTTAGGAAAAGGCTCATGCTAGATTTTAGGGGCATGTGTATACAGCCCATGACCCACAGGCAGCCCAGGATGGTTTTGAATATGACCCAACACAGAATCATAATTTTACTTAAAACCTTTTTTTTCCTCATCAGGTTTCATCAATGCTTGTGTATGTAATGAGTGACCCAAAACAAGTCTTCTTCTTCCTTGTGGCAGAGAGATGCCAAAGTTTGGACACCCTGTTAGGGTGAGGTTTTAAGTTAGTCTTGTAGTGAATTAATGTGTCTGTGAGGGTGAGTGAAGTTGAGGGCTAGCGTTTTGTTTAAACTTATGTTTAGAGTTAGGGTTCGGTTTATGGATATACTTATGGAGAGGGTTTAGGCTAGGGATACGTTTATATTTGAGCTTAAGTTTTATGTTAGGCTTCCTTCTAGAGTTGGGTTAAGTTTGAGAACTATTGTGAGACTGTTATCAAGGGTTAAGATTTGGGTTAGGAAGGGTGTAATGATTAAGGTAAGAGTTATGTTTTGGTTTAATGTTATATTTAACTTTAGTTAGTGTTTAGTGATGGTAACATTTAAGATTAAGATTAGGTTATTGATAAATATTAGCGTTTATATAATGGTTGGGCACAGTCAGGACGTGGGCTTTCAGTTAGGTTTGAAGTTGAAATTAAGATTAATTTTAGGTTTTTCATTGCAATGTAAACTAGGGATAGGTTTCAAAAAAGTTTACAGTTAGGGTAAGGTTAAGTGTCAGTGTGAGTTTTAGGTTTAGATTTAAAATCACTCTTATGGTTAATGCAAGACTTAGGGTTCAGTGTAGGGGTGGTTGAGGGCTTGTGTAAGGTCAGGGTTGGGGTGAAGTTGAAGGTGAGGATTATGGTTTGGTTAATAAAAGGTTAGCCTGGGATATGAGAAAAAGTAATCATTAGGGTTCAGCTTAAATTTAAAATTTAGTTTTGGGTTAGTTTAGTGTTAGGGTTTGGGCTATAGTTAGGAGAAGAGTTTGCATTTGTGGTCATGGTTAGTGTAGAGTGAGTGGGATGTCTCGGTTGAAGTTAAGCATTATGATTAAGGGTACGGTTAGCGTTAACATTAGGATTGGACTGAGGGTAAAGTGTCACTGAAGTTGACTTTGAAGGTAATTGAGAGATTGAATGGATTATGGTTAAACTTACTTTTAGGGTTGACGTTAAGTTTAAAGTTATATGGGGCTTAAGTATTGTGTTAGATTTAATGTTAGTTTGAGGGTGAGATTAAGGCAGAATGTTAGGTTGATGGTGAGTGTTAAAGTTAGGATAGGGTCAGATTTTAATTGAGAATTAGGGTGAGTATAAAAGTAAGTGTAAGATAAAAATAAAAAGAGGTGCAAATAATGAAGTTTCACAATGTGCACAGAGCTGTGTAATCAGCACTGACATTAAGTCATAAACAGGGTATTAGCAGCCTCGCTAGGCTGATCCCCTGGGCTCGTTCAGCAATATCTCCTTTTAAATGTTGACCGGCATCTGACTAGAGATTAATTTTACCTGTTTTTGAATTGTTTATAACAATTCCAATGGATCCAGCCAGGGCAGGTTTTCTCCTGGGGCTTGTTTCTGAAGAATATATGCAAGCTGGACCACCTACGGTTGTTCCATTTTATGAATCTCTACTTTCCATAAAAACCACTTGCCTTTTTTCTTCACTGACCTGTGGTCATCGTGAGTTTTTAAAAAGTACCTGGAAAGCAAATTTCGAAGACTTCATGATGCCATCTGTGGGGTCCTGGTTTGTGTTCGGGCAGCAAAGATCCCAAGGATCACTCAGACTTTTTATATCATTTTGAATACACTTCGTTCGTATGAATAAAGGTTGTAGCAGTCACGTTGTCATTATCTCTCTCTCTGAGTTTAGCCATGTCATCACAAAGAGCCTGGTTGTGAGAACGGATCACCCTTTTAAATTTAAACCACCCTTGTGTTTCAGTCCTCCAATATATTCCCACCACACGCTGAGGAACACTTGTTTTATTGATACTTTGAGACATCTGACAGATGGTTTACCGGGTATAAGCAAGATATATGTCCTTTTCCTGAGTTGTTATGCAGGTTCTTTGTCGGAATGGCCTATTCCATTCTCTTCCTGAAATCAATTAAGCATGTTTCCACTTTTATAAATTGGGAATCTCCATGATAGGAGACTCAAAATTCAATTTAAAGTAAGACAAAAAAAGCAATCGACATCTTCATCAATTAAAAAAAGTTCACATTGTGTGTGTTCCTCTACACCGTCCCAGGATTGGGAGAGGAAATGCATTCTCTGCAGTTTTCCTTCGATTCCACAGGTAGACAAAGCCTCAGAGTTTAAGCAAAATGTGGTTCATCCGGACTTTAAGGGGGTTTGTAGTTCCAGGTCTGTAAGCCCATGGGCAAAAATTGGAAATATTTCAGCCTCACTTTTCTCTTGAAAAAAATCTCCAAGCCTTTCTATTCTTATTTCTGTAATTTGGTTGTTGGTTTCAGACTCACTGATAATGCTATTAATACAGAGTACCCTTAAAGGGGAGCGAGGGGGGCAGTTCTTCCTCAGCTATCAGAATGCCTTGAAAACAATCATTGAATAATCTCCCCCTTCCCTTAAACTCAAACTGTAGGTCTATAACTTAAGATCATTTTTATTTAGTGCACAAGATAGAAACGGTGAGTATGGGGGGCAACTCCATGTTACATGGTGACTCTGCTGTAAATTTTCTGGGTAGTGTCTTGGCGTTAACCCCATATCTCTCTGAGCCTAAGTTTGCTTCTGTGAAAGTTGTAATCAAATATAGTTTGTATGAACTTGGATGGATTTATGGGATCAGCCACGGCTGGTGCTTCCCTGGTATTTGGTTGAGCGGAATATGTAGCTCTGTACATGCAGTGATTGTTTAATCTTGGTACATTTCTACTCGTTCATGAAAAACCTTCTGCCTCCATATCTTCACTCACTTGTGGCCTTTGAAAGTTGGAAAAACAACACGGAAAGGAAACTGACAAGGAGTTTGAAATGCCATTTATCTGGTCCGGATATTTATGATTTCCTGAGTGGTCTTGTTTAGGGGTTTCTGGGGACAACAGAAGAACCCTGGGACCACTCAGATATTCGTTATGATTTTAGATGGAGTTCACTCATTCGACTTTGTATCTCATACACCTCTCATTCAATAAAGGTTCACCCTGAAACACTGACCATAACTCAGTTAAAAAAAAAAAAAGGTTAGCACGTATCTTCATCAACCGATCCAGAAATCAAAGTTCTGACTTCCAAATTAGTTGTATGAGTTTGACACCCAAACTGAAGCAAGGTGCTACACCAAAAGAGAGACCTAGAGGTCCGTATTCATGATAAACACGCGCACTGACATTCCAACAAAATAGCAGCAAACAGAATTGAATAATATATTAAGATGATTATACAACCTGATCAATGTGAATCGTACAAGTGATGCAAAAATTATACCCAGTGATTGCTAAACACCCAGGAAACAATTGATAAGTTTCATCACATCGGGACCAGGATGGCGGCAGGGGGTTGGGGGACACAACATATTAATATTCAAGAAATACAGAAAAATAATTAGAATAGTATATGCATTCCTGATTTAAAAAGCATTTTAAGGAAGGATTATGGAAGGGAACGGTCTCAGCTTCATAAAGACGCTATATAACAACCTCACAGTTAACATCGTACTCAACTGTGAAATAATGTAAGCTTTCTTTGTAAAATCAAAAATGAGTCAAGAAGGTCCACTGTGATTTCCATTATTAAAATAGTGATGGTAGAATTAAAATAGCAAAGGAGAGAAGTAAATAAAATGCATCTAAATAAAGAAGAAAAATTCAAAACCGTCACACTAGTTGCGGACGATATGATGGCTCTATAGAATCTCTTAAATAATTCAATATGATTAATTAAATTTTCAAAATAATTCATTTAGAAGCAAAATGCAATCTGAATATACAGAAATCTGTCACATTCATGTACACGCTAATAAATGATGAAAGAAGGAAAGAAAGTAATCTCATTTACAGTTGAGTGGAAAAGAAATAAACGCCTGCGAATTGGAGGAAAGAAAAGAGATCAAAGACCTGTACAATTCTCAAGGTTATACGACCTATGGAAGAAAGAAATTGAAGAGGGCACAAAGATAGAAGGATAAAACCATGTCTTTATAAATTAAATGTCAGAAAAATTAAGTGGTTATAATTATGATATTTCCCAAAGCAATAAATCCGGTTCATCTCGCTGTAGTAGTATCAAACACTACTACTCGCATTGTTCTTCAAAAATGAAAAAAAAAATCTTAGAGAATTTATACGGAAAAATAGATACCTGAAATAAGCAAGGTAATTCAGAGGGGAAAGAACAAAGTCGGTGATTTCGCTCGCTCTCTGTGTTCTCAAAATATACTTTAAACTAAAAATGAAAGCTACTGGCATAAAATGGATGCCTAATTCAATGGAACAGTAGAGAGAACCCAGAATTTTATACCCGCACCTATATAAATAACAGATTGATGACTGACAGACGGGGAAAATAGACACGGCAGGGTTGAAAACATTTTCAACAACAGTGTGCCCTGGAAAAACAAAATATACATATGGAACAAAAACGGGATCATGCTCTCTTACATCATAAACTGAAAGAAACTTAACACTGATACCGGATCCACTCACCTCTGCTTTATCTGCAACTGATGGCAGCCCTGCTTCTCTCTCACTCACATCCTCCTGCCTTCCACTAAAATCAGCTCCCCCAATGTCTCCTGAGCCTCACAGATAACTCTAGATTCACCCACCACTACTCTATGCCTTCCAACTGACTCCATTTCTGCCTATATTCCATGCTTTCCTAATGATGGTAAGCACAGTTGACTGTTCTCACGTTTTAACTTATGCCCAATGGATCATATAGAGTTGAATGAATGAGCTCCATCCAAAATAGTACCCATTCACACTGAGCGGGCATGGCACTTCCCTACCACAGTGAGAGATCCTTACTCTGGCCACAGAAAGGGCAAAACTCAAGACCAGGTAGAAAGCATCTCAAATTCCTTGGCAGATTGCATTGTACGTTTTTGTTTTCGGTTTTGTTTTGCTTTTTGGGGGGGGGGCGGGGTTTCCTCTCTCAAACTCATAAGGGTCCACAAGCCAGTGAGGAAGAAGGCAGATAGCTTTTCCTGGATGAGGGAAAATTTATTTACATGAAAACCCACAGCTGGCCTAGCAGGATTTTCCGCAAGGCCATGTACTAGGTAAGCACCTGCCGTGGCTGACCCGATGGATCCTACACCAAGCTGATACACAAGGTTTGTTTTCTAACACCCGCTCTGTATACAGGCAAATCGGGGCTTAGTGAGATCAGGGGCTATTCTCGAGGCACGACCTGGCGTTGAGCAGAGTCATCTGGTACCGAGGTGGTGACCAGTGTTCACATAGTAAAAAGCCGGCCTAGAATGTGTTATATTGCACTAAAGTGCTAGACAAACGAACAGGTAAGGTAAGTCATGTGAAAAATTATTTGACGTGGGTAGGCCCCTGCCTTGGATATTATATGAAGAGCCTCTGCATTATGCATTCCAGAGGACCCTCGGGGTGACAAGGAGATGTCACCTTCACCTAAGTTATAGGAAAAGGGGCAAAATGGAAATGTCACCAATACCCACAAAAAGAATAACAATGTGAATCTCATGCATGAACTCAGAGATCTTTAGGGACATGCAAGAAAGACAGAAGTACACAAACTGAAGCAATCTCTGACCTCATGTGCTGTCATGAGACAGTTGATCAAGAAGAGTTACATGATTATCCCTTTGAAGACTTTTTTTTTTTAAGCTTAGGAGGAAGAGTCCTCCCTTGTGTGAATAGTCTGTATTAAGAGCATTTTCCCAATGACTCCACAACAAATATCCCGAATACAAGAATGAGGAACAACACAGACTTGAACATGTCAAAATGGTTCTTAAGAACCTTTATGGTTAGAACTGGGAAACATTAAAAGTCTACTGGCACCACATTCCCTCTGAGTTACTGAGGCATGGCTTCCCCTGACATGAAGAGAATGGTTAGCACGACGTTTCCGGGGGGTGTAGATGGCGGAGAGAGCCCAGGGGCAAGTCGGGCAAGTGGGAACGGAAACGTGAAGGGGGGCTCAGGTCAGTTCCCAGCGCAGAGAAAGCCACGCATACGAGCGTCTGTGCAAACGAGGCCGTGAGAGCAAGGGGCAGGCCCCTACCACCTCGGGGGCCTGTACGTTTGCTTGGCTCTAACCAGAGGTGTCTACCTCCTTGACACCGTTAACCGAGCCAGGGGCCCATGGAACCACGTCTAGACTGGAACCAGTTAGGGTTAGGCTTATTATGTTATATGATGAATGTTAGATACGAAATGAAATGAAAATGAAGAAAGAAGCATAGGTTTCGTGTCGGGGTCCGGTCTCGGCTTCCGGCCAGTTGGTCGACATGGTAGCGGGGTGGATGGCGGGTGGGAGGCACACACACCCACGTGAGTGTGTGTGTGTGTGTGAGAAAGAGAGTTTATTATGATATATGATATATGATATGATACGAAATGAATTGAAGACGATGGAAAAAAAAACAGAGGTCCTGCGTCTAGGTCCGGACCAGACGTCTGGCCAGCAGGTCTACCTGGTAGCGGAGTGGACGGTGGTTGAGAGACTCACATGCCCACGTGAGTGTGTGTGTGTGTGTGTCTGTTTTTGAGACAGAGAGAGAGAGAGTTTATTATGATATATGATATATGATATGATACGAAATGAAATTAAGACAATAAAAAAGAACCAGAGGTCCCACGTCTGGGTCAGCATCGGCGTGCGGCCAGCTGGTCGACCCGGTAGCGTAGTGGACAGTGGGTGGGAGGCGCCCCCACCCATTTTAGTGTGTGGGTGAGAGAGAGAGAGGGTTTATTATGGCACATGTTATATGATATGATACGAAAACAATGAAAATAAATAAATAAAGAAACATAGGTCCCATTTCTGGGTCCTGCCTCGGCGTCCGGTCAGCTGGTCTAACCCGTAGCAGGGTAAACGGTGCATGGGAGGAGCGCGTGTCCCTATGAGTGTGTGTGTGTGTGTGTGTGTGTGTGTGTGTGCGTGTGCGAGAGAGAGAGAGACAGACAGAGAGAGTTTATTATGTTATATGTTATATAATATATATGATACCAAATTAAATGAAGAAGATGAAGAAAGAAACAGAGTTCATGTGTCTGAGTTCGTCCTCTGTATCCGGACAGCTGGTCTACCCGGTAGAGAGGTGGACGGTGGGTGGGAGGCGTGAGCACTCCCATGTGGGTGTATGTGTGAAAGAGAGAGTTTATTATGATATATGATATATGATATGAAAGGAAAGGAAATGAAGACGATGAAGAAGAAACAGAAGTCCCGCATCTGGGTCCAGCATCATTGCCCTGCCAGCTCGTCAATCTGGCAGCTGCGTGGATGGTGGGTGGGAAGCATGCTCACCCATGTGAGTGTGTCAATATGAGTGTGTGAGAAAGAATTTATTATGTTACATGAATGTTGGTACCTCAGGAACTATGGGGCCCTCAGTCTCATGCCTTCTAGAGAACCATCAATAATCAAACCTTGTCCCAGTAGAAGCTGATGTCATCTTGGCAATATGTGAGACAGAAAGGTGCCTCGTGTCAGCCATATCAAAATGAAGAACCCAAAGAATACACATCTGGAGCTCACCCTGGAACATCCAACCCTTCAGGGTGTGTTTGGAAAGAGGTATTCTCGAGCTGATAAAACTCAAGGCTATACCTGTACAATTTGAGTTTAGCAGTGGGGGGAAATTATTGTTTTCAAAGCATTTCTTAGCTGAGGAACAATAGGCTTCCCTTTATGAGCAGTCTATACTATTACATTTGCCCTAGTGAGTGTGTAACCATGCGTCCTGGTTTCAGAAATAAAAGGCCTTAGATGTTATAGAAAGAAAAAAAGACCTAAAGACATAAAATGCTTGCTGTCTTGAAACCTGAGCTTGACTCATTTGAGACCTTCAGAGGAGCTACCCCAGAGTAGCACATTTGGAAACTTACAGTTTTTTAAGACTGGGCCTTATCTGTGACCTCAGCTCTTCCCAGCTTCCCAGCTTGGACACCCACTGTCTCTCTGGTACTGGCCCAGAGGCCCTGCTACTAACCTCTCTATCTTCCTGAATCTCACAGCTTTCATGCCATATTTACTAAACTCAAAATGACGAAATGTGGCAACTCAGATATTCTTACCAAACTCCACATAGAGGATTCAGCTTGGAGCCATCACAGTGCCACACCCACACCCTACAGTGCCTTTAAATGCACACCCCATATAAATATTATTGAATACTAAAGAACAGCAAACACATAGTATGCATCAGCATCGGGGCTTTTCAAGTACAGTAACTATTGACACTCTTTGTCAAAGTCTTCCAGTTCTTGGTGGCTGTCTTCTGAATCAAAAAATATTCATTAGCTTCCTGTCCTCTACCCCTCCCAAAATGCTTGTAGGCCCACAACTTCCAATATAGATTAAAAAAAAAGGAGAAAGAGACAGGGAGAGAGACAGGGAGACAAAATAAGAGACTGAAACAAAAATAAAATGAGAAAAACAACTGAAAGAGCAAATAAAAGTGATGTTATCTTTAAATATATCTTGTGTGTGACTTCTTATCCCCTTTGTTGTAGAGGGTCTGGTTGCTTACCACCTGGTGGTGACACCAATATGTGCATTTCAGGGGGCAGGGCCCACTGGGAGCCATTGAGGAGGCCACCCACCATGTATGCCCTCATGAGGTACAAAGTTTGATGCTAAGTATAAACAGGATAACATAGAAGGATGCATGAGATAATATTTTTTTTTGTTTTCTTAATTTCAAACTCTTTAAGGGGAGGATGTAAAAATTTAGTCCAAGGGTAGTAGTTTGGTTATCTCAGGACCACATTGCTGAATCTCCCAGGCCTAAATCCTTCTTATAATTTTGCCATCTGAATTTTTCCATCAAATATGTATAACAACGGCCCACAGATGGTGTTGGTTTTATGTTACATTCACCTGACAAAGTTTCTAGGTATTAGTTTCTCACATGATCTCCATTGTGCAGTTATGGCTACTCAGGATGGCCAGGAAGACACGTGGATTATGCAGGAAATGAAATGAGTCAGAAATCACAAGTCTAACTGCAGTTCTCTGTCCTGAAATCCAAGACCCTGGTTTCATTGCCGAGAAGTCGTGGGGAGGACTGTGTTGAAAATCTTTGTATATTTATGGAGGTGTCATGGGAGAGCAGTTGAAAGTCCTGAGTGTTTTACAGTAAGTCTGTTAAGGGAAAAGTCTAATGTTATACAGCACGGAATAAATAGTTTCACTACATTTTTGGCAGAACAATACAGATGTTGGAACTCTGGTAGCCAGACAGCCACGTTTCTGAGACAGAACCCTATCTAGCTTACTTGACTAAAGAGGATTGAGAGAACAGGAAGTTTTCCCATTGTCTCCAGGCTTTCTTAGACGTTGGCGTTTCGAAAGACGTATACTAACAGTGTTTCCCTCAGTATAGACAGTGGCTCCATCCTCTCCTTCAGGGCCAGCGGTCAGTTACGATAGCCCAGGACAGGTCAACCGAGGTAAGATCACGACTGTGGTCCCACGTGGGAAGCCCTTGTTACTTCTCCTGTATGCATTGGAGTGGATGAAACTGCAGGTAATTGTTCACAGCACTCTTTAATGATTCTCATCTGCGGTGTAGGCTAAAACCTTTTTTTTTTTTATGAATTTGTTTTTTCCTGCTTGATGAGTTATGGGAAGCTTATAAATTTTAAATATTTTTTCAAAGAATTATCATTTAGCTTTATTAGCCTTTTCTTTGCAATCCAATTTTATTTGTGCTCTGGTATATCTTATATATTTTTTCCTGCACATAAATTATTTGGGCTTTTTTTGTGACTTCTTCAAGAAGAAATTCATGTGCGTTTTTCATATTTTTTCCTGTGGAGGTAGTCCTGTATACTTACAAATTTTCTCATAAACGCTTTTGCTTTGTCATAAACGCTTTGATTTAGTTAAGTTGTTTTTCTATTTTCATGTGTCTCAAGGTAGATTCTGTGTTTCTTTGTTAGTCCCTTTGATCCTATTGGTTGTTTACAAACATATTGGTTAATCTTTGAATCCTCGAGTTGTTTCTGTTTTATGATCTTGATACTTGATTTCAATTTTCTTACGATTTAATATTTTTACAATTTATTGGGACTTGGTTTGTGGTCTAGTACAAGATTTGTCCTAGAAAATGTTCCATGTACACTAAAAGATGCAGTTTTTGCTTTAAATGCTCTATAAATGTCTCCAAAATCCATCTGGTCCAATGTTCCATGTAAGGTCATCAGTATCATTTTAAATATTTTTATCCTCAGCTTAAAATGTGTTTTAAATTTATTTTAGAGGGAAAGGAAAGGAAGCAAAGGGAGGAGGAAGGGAGAGAGAGGAGAGAAATATCAATATGAGACAGAAACACTAATTAGTTGTGTTTCCTGAGCACCTTGACTGGGGATTAAACCTGCATCATAGGTATGTGCCCTGACCAAAAATTGAACTCTCAAAATTTTGATACAATGGACAACACTTAAATCAGCTGATCCACCTGGTCAAGGTGAGTTCTTAAATTGTTTACAAAATGGTGTTTTAAAATAACAGTATTTAAAACAAAATTTCACACCACGTTTAACTTACAAAGTTAACATTAGAGGATTTTGGGTGCTGAGCACACCACACAACATACACATGCTTTATTTTTAGAATTATACGCTTGAAACCTTTCTAATTTTAATAACTAACATCACAGCAATACATTCCATTAATAGTATTAAAAAATGAACTTTTGAGGTAAGCACTTTTTTCATCAATTTCTTACAAACCAGAATGCAATTGACAACTTTACTACTTTAAGTTCTCATCCTTTCTCCATGGCAGGTTCGAGTTTGAATATGAAATGCCTGTCTTACCAGTGCTCCAAATTTTCCAGTGGTGTAGGAGTTAAACTCAGAGTGAGAGGGAAAAAAAAAACTGATCACAGGGAATGGGGTTTTTCATCAGGGGCTCTCATCAGGCTTTGTAAAACTAAGTCTGTGGAACTCATTTCAGAGATACTGGCCGTATGTTCTCTATATGGCACAGGTCGGTGATGGGAAAGTGAAGGTGCAGGGCAACAGGGCTGGGCCAGCTGCTGCAGTGGGAAAGAGCAGAAGAGATCACCCCTTCAGGCTGGCTGGGACCAAGTGCAGGGTTATGCCAGGCCCTTCTCATGTACTTATATGCTCTCCTTCCAAAGCCATTTTCTGTATATACATGAAGTCCTTATTGTGGATCGAAACTTCAGTTAATGTTGTGCATGGTCTTGTGACCCATCTTTTGGATCAGCATTTGGAAATGCTTCCAGGTGCACAGAAAACTATGAGGATACCATCTGTGACATATAAAAAGGAAGACTTCAAATGATGTCTTCTATGGTGACTGTCTGACACTGTGACTAAAAGTATAGCCCTGGATTTTGTCTACTTCTTTCCCTGAGCTTTGCTAAATGAGTCAGAACATGCCTGCCAGTAGCAGGTGTATCACATGCATCCTTGCAAGAGGAATTAATTCAAATTTATCCCAAATACTTGAGTTGACCTAGAGCTTCATTGCTGCTCTCAGAGATCCCTAGTGTGGCCACAGATAGGACAAAAATCAGGACCCCATGGGTGACATTTCAAAATACATGACATTGCTTTCAGTGTGCATTTCCAGACTCAGAATGGCAACAGGCCTGAGAAGAAAAAGATAGATGGCTTTTCATGTGTGAGTAGAAATTTATAAATCTGCAGTGAAAGCAGGTCCAGCTGTATATTCTGCAGAATCAGGCATGAGACAATCATCTATCATGGCTGGTGTTATACATAATTTATTTACTAACACCTCCTTTTCATATAAGCACTTTGAAGCCTATGGAGATGAGGGGATATTCCCAACATGGAACCTGGAGGTGGGCAGAGTCATTTTGTTGAGAAGGTGGCCAGTGTTCAACTAGGAAAGCATTGTACCAGGATGCATTGGATGGTGTTGAATGCCATATAGAAATTTAGATAGTCATGTACACAGTAGTTCCACATGGAAATTTGGTACCACAGACAATATGGGCCACTTCTGGTGGACCCTGGTGGTGAGAACCTTCTTTAAGGACAAATGATCTCATTTTCACATGATGTGAACCAGGAAGGGACCTGTTGTAGCAACTTCATCATGAACCACCAAAGAATTAGCATCTTGTTCTCACCCCAAACCTCCCAGTCTTTAAGAATATGTGTGGAGGGACAGATGGACACAAGGTTAAAAAGACTGAGTTTTGAATGTATAATTTCAGTTTGGCGGGTGGGGGAGAATTATGGAATTATAATTCAAGGATTTTTTTAAGGTGTATTAATACTCTGTAATAAGAGCATTTCCTCAAAAGTCCACAACAACACCAGAGTTTTGTAATCTGTTGTTGTTTCCTTGCTGCGTCTACAGTTCTGGAATTTGCCTAGGAACACAACCATTGGTAACAACCTGAAGAATTCATGTTTGTCATGGCAAACCTGTTTGTTTTGTTACTCAGAATATAGAGAGGGCATCTATGATTTGGTGCTTATATCAGAAAACCTGTGGGGCTTGTGGCTTTGTAACAATTATTGAAGAAATAAAACACAATACACAAAATAGAGGCGACAAAATATTACTGAAAAAATGTTCACGTGATGGTTAGGTCTATGAGCTTTGGTCTTGCTTTAACTTAAGATGTGTGTTCCAGGGACCTAAAGCTTTACTGTAACTATGGACTGGTACCCCCTGCTCCATCACAATCCTCAACTGTATTTAGGTGGAAACAATGATGCCTTTTTCATTTTAAATCTCAGGTTTTGCTAACTTTACATCATGTCCACTAGAGTCTATTTTTTTTTCTTTAAGGTGCATAATATTTATAGTATTAAAGCCTCATTTTCCTGTGTGCCTATATTTAGAAATGCGTTCTTGTGGTCCTGTAGTAAGGTGAATGAGAAGATTTTTTCTATGATCATCACAGTTTCTGCATAGTGTCCTAATGTGGGAAGGCTGCAGAACTGTCCATTACCCAGTCTTCACATTGACAACTCATAGGCCCCTGTGGCACTATTGCGTGCAGAGTGCAGAGTCTTGCAAAGCCAGAACTGCAGTACCAGAGTGATGGTTGTGTGCAAGGACATGTTTTTTTTTCCCCCTCCAAGCATCAAAAGAAACTGTAAGTTAGAGGTTCTTTAAATGTTGGTCTCCTTAACAGCGGTTCAAGTGTTTCATCATCTCACCTCACAGCCTGTGTCATGGACAGATTTCTTGATCATGATATTTCCTAAAAAAGCCCCCAAAACAATAAAAATAAAGAAGAAGAAAAAAACTGTTGCTGCTAAAATTGAGTGTACCCTATAGGAAAAATAAATGGGAGAAAAATGATGAAAGGTATGGAGAACCATCAAAATATTTCTTTTTTTCATTTAACAGAAGTGACAAGATCCACCACTTGTGCCAAAAACATCTAGGTTACCCCTTCTGCTCTGCCATTGTCCTGGGCACTTCCTTTCTGCAACTATATGTGTTATAAAGGCAGAAATACATGAGTATTGGAAGAAATAAATAATCCAGCTCTATATCCTTTACCCCATGCTGCCAGACAGAGGGAAATGCCCCAAAACTCTTATGTAGAGATGCCCTGTACACAGTTTTTGTACAGTCTTTTGCAACGGGAAGCGAACTAGAGCAACTCTGATCAACTACCTATAAGTTATTTCAACATTATTTATAGTGACAGCTAGGTACACTCCCTATTATCTCTGTCCCCTGGTTCTTCCCTTATAATTGTTGTTTTAATGACATCTCATTTATTTATTCTGCAGCACATAATTAAAGATGCTTTTTCTTTTCTACCTTGAATATTTTATTTCATTATAGAGGCAGCTATCCAAACATTTTCTGTGTCTGCTCATGGCTGTTAACCTACATTTAAAAAAAATTAACTTCTGTGGCACAGATTGTTTCTATTCAGAAATTTGAGACTGAACTTTTCACTCTGTGTTTATGTAATTTGCCTAAAAGAAAGCAAATATTGTGGAAGTTATACTCACATTCAGTTAAGGAGTACAGATAAAAAAAAAGCATAGATTAAAAGTTTTCCCTCTTCCTTTTAGGCTGAAATAGGAAAAAGAGGTCTTGATCATGTTGATGTTGACATGCCTTCCCAAATATGGAGAACACAGATAACGACAGCCGTTCAGCATCCAAATAAAGCACTGTTTAGGTTTTAGATGCCATAAGTGTCCTCCAGAGACACCGCCTCAATGTAACTGTAAACTAGCTTCATAATAAATAAACATAAATCACTATATATATAACAATTAGAAACAAATAGTTTGCAATCTGGGAGCCCTGTGTTCCTACCACAAACCCAAAATATAGCCAAATATCTGAAATTATAAGATTAACCCAAGGGAGGATGTGGAGTGGTGGTTTCTGAACAGTGTCTGTACTGGACCAAGGATGAGTCCCACGTCATTGAGAAGCATGTCACTAAACAGAGGACAATGTTCTACTATAACACAGACTTCTACATCCAAGTGACAGATAAACACACATTTTCAACACACACCCGAGGAATAGAAATCCTTGTCTCTATTTTACAGAAGAGAAAATAAAGGCCCAGGGGACTGGAAGACCTCCGTGGGTCCTCACAGAGCTGAGTTGCTAAGAAGATGGGGCTGCCACTCTCACTTCGGGGCAGCTGTGGCTGATCAGAAGTGAGTAGCCTGAGGAGCCCCATGTGGGATGGAAGGGAAAGGTCT
>PVJD01013548.1:0-33419 GCA_004026545.1 Mormoops blainvillei
GTGGGAGCTGGGCAAGGGAGGTCACTGTCACCTGGACGGTCAGGCAGGGCAGCCCCAAGTCAGCATCACCCTGGCCTCTGAAGGGCTCACCCCCTGGAGGGAGGGGCTGCCGGAGCCTGAGGCAGGTCCATGTGTGCTTGCACCCATGCACCTGTCCTGCTTCTGACGGCTTTTCGATCAGGCCACAAGCTCTGGTTGTCCTGAGTCTGGACCGGAGGCCCTTAGACGCAGCGGCCGCAGCGATCCCGACGTGGGGTTTGGGCTCATCCTGGAACACATAGTGGGACGGTGTTGCAGTTCGCCTTACACTGGAGGCCACAAGCTCCTTGGGGAGGGACCCCCAGCTCCCGGTGGGAGAACCTGGCTGTAGCAGGGGCTTCACAGGTACCTGGTGAAGGACCGAATGAGAACTGAGACGGCTGCCACACCGAGAGCAGATGCAACCGGGGGACGTTCCTGGGGCAGTTCTGTAACTTGCACTTCTGGAAGTCTTATGTGGGGGAAAAGATGCAGGTGCAACTGGCCAGAGCTAGAGCAGGGGCCGCCCTTAAACCGCAGAGCAGCGGGGCCATAGGGGAGGAGGAAGGGCTGGAGTGTCAGGACCTCTGGGCACTTCGTTGTGGGCCGTGGGCTCTGAGCAGAGGTATGGCAAGGCCACCCTATGTCTGGGCCTGCCAGGGACAACCAGTGTGCACCTGAGGCCCTGGAACAATGAACTACTAGTACCTCCTTTCACCCTCAAAGTTGTTCCTGCTCGCTGGTAAATCAACTGGACATGCTGTGCACAGGTGATAACACAGGCAGGAAGGAGAGAGCTGTAGGGGCTGAGCTTCTTCCCAGCTTCTGGAAGGTTCTCCCCCTGTGCCCAGGTGTTGTCCTGGTGTCCTCCGGTCTGGTGGGCTGTGTCTGCAAACGTCGGGTGCTGTTCCTTCTTTGTGGAGCCGAAGACAGCCTTGGCTGACGCTCTTCCTGGCCAACGTGAAAACACTGTCATTACGATAGATGTGGTCATCTGCTCCCTGATACATTCCTGTTCCAAACATGGTTATTCTTTCTCTTGCAGCTGCCCAGAAGCTCAGTGGCAAAGTCAGGATAGCAAATGTCGGGTATTCGGAATCCTTCTGCAACGCCAGCAGCAAGGAGTCCCAGGATTTCCTAGCGCTGTTCTTCAGGATGGTAAGCTGGTGAAATTGTCCTTACTTCCTTGTGGGATGTGAAGGAGGGAGGCGGGCGGCATTCTAGCTGCAGCCTAGGGGACTTAAACCCGAAGGTGCGGCGGATGCCTCTTTCCCGAAGGAAGCCGGGACTTCCAGCTCCAGCTTGGGACCTGGGTGTCCCCGAGGCTGCCACTAGGCAGACACATCAGTAGCTGGGGCTTTCCTCTGCGGCACCTATGCCTTATGCATGGGTGAGACTTTATCAAGGTCAGACCCCTTGAAGCAGACGGCCCCTACCCTGCCTTACGAGAACGCTTTTTTAAAAATTGAGATTTATTTTACAAACCATCAAACTCAGTTTTGTATTTGCAAAATTGTGCATATGTCACCACCTTCTTATTCTAGAACATTTCATCACTTTCCCCATAAAACCCCCAACTCATTGGTAGTCATTCCCCCTTCTCCCTGCCCCTGGCAACCACCAACGTGCTTCCTGTCTCTCTGAACCTGCCTGTTCCGGACATTTCACAGAAATTGAATCATACAATATGAGATCTTTTGTGTCTGGATTTTTTTCACAGAGCGTTGTGTCTCCGGGGTTTCTTCTACACGCTGTAGCAGGATCAGAACCTCATCCCTCCTAGTGGCTGAATGTTAGTCCATCATGTGGATGGACCACATTTTGTTTATCCACTCGCTCACTGAGGCACATTTGAGGTGCTTCTAGCTTTGGGCTACTGCGAATAGCGCTACCATAACCCCTTGCCTTAAAAGATTACTTTTCCTACTCTTTCTTGTGCTGCACTCTGCCACCCCTTTAACCTTCTTTGGGGTGGTATATTGGTACAATTTAACCAGAGTAACAATCTCAGTACTCTTTTTGAGGGAGGTTAGATTAGCCTTGGATGAATGGAGAACGTACTTGTCATGGCCTAGTGATCTTATTTGCACAGGAAAAATCTCACATATTTTAGCTTCTCCTTATTCTGGGAGCGTGTGACACAGAGGAGTGAGAGCTTGGTACCACTGTCCGGTGGTGGAGTTGTCATGACGTGTGGTGCCTTAGCAACGGCCCCGCCTTTGACTCTCTTCACCCCTGTCAGCTTTACTGAGTGATCAAACAGTCACGCTGCCTCCAGGAACTGTGCAACCAAGGCCCCTGGGACTGGGGTTCCACATTGTTTATCCCGGCCTAGTGTGTGGATTCCAGAGTTGGGAATGGTTGGGTGCATCCATGTATCTGTCTTCTTTAGGGAAAATGATAGTTACACATAATATTAAGCAAACACTGAAATCTACCCACAGCACTCTAGTGGTCACGTGGGGGAGCTCCATTTCCACCCTGAGTTTCCTGATTAATCGTTTCTCTTTATTTTTATTTATTTATTTATTTATTTATCTTTGGTATATTTTATTGAGTATGCTATTACAGTTGTCCCATCCCCCCCCAGGCCCACCGCTTTATCCCCTCCACCCTGCACCCCATCCTGTCATCCCTACACTTCTTAGTTCATGTCCACGGGCTGCACATATCAATTCTTTGGGCCCTTAATTTCCTATACTATCCTTAGCCATCCCGTCTTTTTTTCTGGGGTGGGGGTCCACATTTTCCCATCACCACTTTCCCAACCAATCTTTCCTCTTTAAACCATTTCCTCTTCAGCCTATTTTTGGAGACAGTTTTTCTTTTTCTTTTTCTTTTTTTGATTTGTCTAGAATTTCAGGATAGCAAATAATTATGCTGCTTACACGTAGGATTTTAAGAAGATTTTTGAGAAGTTCAGGCTTAATTCAGCATCTTGTTCTTTGTAAGTTCCCAGCAAGGAGCTTGGAACTTGGCTTGAGATTGGTTTGAAAAGCAACTAAAGGTGACATTAATCCAGGACTGCAACAGGTCTCTTAGGATGTCCCAGAAGGGCAAAGGGGACACAGGGAGAGGGAGGGAGAGATAGATAGATGGATGGGACATGCGTAGATAGATACCTAGGTAGGTAGGTAGGTGGGTGGGTGGGTGGGTGGGTAGATAAGTAAGTAAAAAGATAATAGGTAAGAACCGACTGATCAAATGGTAATAACATCAACCACGTGCCCAGAGGCAGCTCCTCGTCTCTCTGGGCCTCTGTAGCTTCTGATGGGTGACAGTGGATTTGCTCGGGGTGACTGTCCCAAGGCTGTGCCTTGAGCACCTCCTACAGGGCAGGGGAAGCCGAGGTTTCTCTGTGAGGGCAGGGTGTGGAGGCGCTCTTTCCCACGGGAGATTGCTGTTGTCCAGACTCCTTACAGGGCATCACTGTATCACGTGTCTCTCTGGGCACTTCGACCACGATGGGCTAGACTGGAGGGATACCGTGGATGGTGTAAGGCACTGTCCAAAGCGACAGCATAAAAAGCAAGCCTCTAAGAGGCAGAAACAGCCTGTCCCAACAGGGGTGTTCATGGTGGGGGGCAGTTTTTGGAAAGGCAGAGAGGAAGAATAGAGGGAAATATTCTAGGTTGCTCTAGAAAAGACAGAGTGAGGGAGGCGTTGTCCCTCCCTATGAGCACTCATTCAGCACCCTGCCCTCCATGGCGCTGAGCTGATGGGAGCAGGTCCGAAGTGCCATTGTGAGCCCCCCACTAAGTGACAAGCCCCTAGGGTAGGGCTTTTGCACCCAGTCCTGTAGGACTGGCTGGTTAGGGGCCAACGGACTCTTCTCAGCATCTCATACCCCACAGGCACTGGGACTGGGCCCAGAACTGACCTGCCGCTTTGACCTTTTCGCCAAGGCCAGCCCTGCTGATGGCTGAAATCCCAGGAAGAGCCACCTTAGGACAAGCACCCCGTTTCCTCTCAGGCAGCTCTTCTCACCAGCTCTGCTTCTCTAAAGGTGCGGGATTCCTTATCACCCACGATGCGTCAGCACCTGGACACCGGTGGGGTGCAGGTGGAAGTGACCCGCATCTCCAACGGCAGTGTCATGGTGGAGTTTAACCTGCTGATTGTCGCGGACTTGGATGTCCAGGAAGTGTCTGCCGCGTTCCTCTCTGCCCTTCAGAACGCCTCTCTGCTGGAGGTGGTCAACGGGGACACCTCCATATGGGGTACGTGGAGGTCGGGCCTGAGGGTGGCTCGCTGGGTCTGGAGCGACGGTCAGCAAGAGCCTAGTAACTGCCTTCGTTTCTGGAAGGTGTTACCCATATGCCTCCTCTTCAGGGCTTCCCTTCCTTAGATGAAAATGGGAAACAGATAAGACCCTCGTCTCACTTATTGCTACTATCTTGTTTTTTGTCCTCGTTGTTTTTGTTTTTTGCTTGTTTGTTTTAAGGTTTAAGGGTTGAGAACACCTTCCGGGGAACCTGCAGAGACTCCCAGGGTGCCGTTCCCTTGTCGCAGGCTGAGTCCTGCCCCCGCCCCTCCCCTGCTGCCCGTTTCCGTGGGCCGAGGGCAGATTTGTCCCTTTCTGCAGCCAGACTTCCTGCCAAGCAGAGTTGCCAAGGAGATCCTAGTGAAAATCATTGAAAAGAAAAGCAGGGAGAAATGGCAACGTAAAAATGGCAATGTCTTAGCGCGAGCTGTCACAACAAAATACCACAGGCAGGCGGCTTACATCACTGGTGTTTATCTCCCAGATCTGCAGGCTGGAAGGCCAAGATCAAGGGGCCAGCTGACCTGGTTTCTAATGAGGGTCCTCTTTCTGATGTGTGTCCTCGGAAAGAGAGCTCCTTGGTGTCTCTTCTTATAAGGACATCAGTCCCGTCAGATCAGGGCCCCGCCTTTGTGACCTCATCTAACCCGAATTACCTCCTCAAGGCACTACCTCCAAACACTGTCACCCTGGGGGCTGGTGCTTCCACAGGTGAACTTTGAGGGGGCACAGTTCAGTCCGCAGCACATATTCTACTTGAAAATAAGTGATTAAAGGCTTCTAGTTACATGTAAAAAAAAAAAATCAAAGACAACACAGATGAATGTTTTTCTGATTTTTTTTTGAAATGAGAAGTGTTTTCCAAGTTTAAAAGCAGAAGGAAAACAAGCCCATGGAAGAAAAAGCCAGCCTATTTGACTCCACAAAAGTGCAAATTTTTTATGTCAAAATAAAGGCACTGTTATAAAGCAAGTAATGAACCAAAATGTAATTTCAGTAATTTGATGGAGAATTATACCCTAAATACACAGATCGCATACACTGATAATAGAATATTAAGAACCTGACAGAGAAATGCAGAAAAGTCTCAGATGGATAATATATGGAAAAGGAAACACAGACCGCTAACGAAGATCTAATCCCAAAGGCGTCCCACTAAAACGAGTGGCTCTCCTTTCCCGTCTAAGAGCAATTTTTAAAAACGATAATACTGGTGAACCTGCTGTGAAGGCGAGAATAGAATGCGCTTGTGCTCCCTGGAAATCAGCTTGACAATGTTCATCGAGAGCTGTAAGAATGTCCCTCCACTCTGACTTTGGACAGTCACTTCTAGGACTCTGTCCTAAGGAAATAGGTCACAGGTGAGACCACAGCTTATACTCAAAGTTATTCACCTTCCGTGTTTCTTTAAAAGGCAAAGTTTGGAAATCACCCATAGCCCCCAAATAGGGAAAGGCTAAGTAAATCGTGGCATGTCCGTGACACGGGCGGTTACGCAATGATGAAAAATGAGGTTTGCTGAGACAGACGTGTTCCTGACGAAGGCATGAGGGAGGAGAGCCGGACGCGCGTCTGCAGACGGAAGGCGCCCTTAGCCGTGTCTCAGGCTGCACTTTATTAAAGGGCCAGGACAAAAGGCGCAGCTGGGCGAACACCGTGCGCTCGGCGGGTGGTCTCAGGCCTGGGTTTTGTGTTCCCTGCTAAGCTGTTCCGGCTCATTTCCATTTGCTTCAGTAAATCCACATCGCTGCTCCCGGTGAATAACTGAGCATGGAGGCAAAAGGCGGCCGGGCCGAGGGCCAGCCACCTGCCCGGGACTGTCTTGCTGTTGGGGTCCCTCTGCCCGAGACCCGGAGTTGGGTGGTGGCCTGCTTACCTCCTGGCTGCTCTGATGTGACCCTGCTCTGTCCAGTATCCCCTCCCGGCCCCAGGACCAGGAATCTTCCTTCCAGAACAGCCCCTGCAGCCTCCCTGACACCTGCCCCCACTGCACGCCTGTCTCCGGAACTCTCCAGAACTGGCTGTCTTTGTTGTCATTTGATAACTTTCAACTCTCTCCAAGATGCACTTTCCAGAAGGGTGCCTGTAAGCAGCTGGCCAGGACACCCCACCCCCCCGCAACCCTCAAGCCCACTGAGAAGTCCCCCTGTTTGTTCCCTAAATGTCACACAGATTACGATGAGTGTGAGGCGAGGGAGGACGACTGTGAACCAGGCACATCCTGTCGCAACACCCTCGGGTCTTTCACTTGCAGCTGTTTGGGCGGTACCTCCGACTCCCCTGTAGAATATTCTGGAAGACCCTGTGAAGGTAATATCCTCATAGTCCCTTTTCTGGAATGCTGTTGGATAATCTGTTCTTTTAAAAGAAGAAAAGTACCCCTTTTCCAAATGAGGTCAGCCTATTTTTGTGTCCTGGGCTAGTTTCCTTATATGTGGTGTGTGCACACGTGTGCATGTACACACGTGAATGGGTATGTGTACATGCAGGTGTGCGTGTGCATGGGTGTGTGTGCACACATGTGTATGTGCGCCCATGGGTGTACGTGTTGTCCCTTCACGTTCTCCCATATAGCTCCAGCCTTCTGGGTGGTGTCCTATATCTGCAAGTGATTCTTTTGACGACCAAGATGAGAAAACACACACATGACCTAAGGTGTGCACTCTCAAACGCTAAAAGACGATCCTTCAAAAGGTGCAGCCCGTGAGACAAGCAACACGCAGGAAACGTTTCTACTCAGCCCCCCTTTCCACCCAGCACTTTCCCTGTTCCATGGGGTCTTAGTGGATTCAGCATTGACTCAGACATGATGCCTGCCACCCAGGGATCGGTGGTCAGCTGGAAGGAGACAGACATTTATACAAGTAAACAGTGTCACAGGGAATACGGAATGTGCTCCACTTGAGGTAGAAGTAGGAGGCCCAGAGGAGACATAAGTTGTTTCAGCCCCAGGTGTATGGTCAGGGAGGGCTTCCTGGAAGAGGTATCTTGCAGATGGTCTTAAAGGATGGCTAAGACAGCACTGCGCAGAGGGGAATGTGGTGGGGCAGGCCATGGTGGGTGAGGGCAGTGGTGAGAACAGAGCTGTGGAAGGGGCACGTGGCTGGGCTGGCTGCGGCGTGGGTGCCTGCAGGAGATGGGCAGGGGAGAGTGGGAGGCAGGCTGCCATGGGCAGTGGGTGAGGTCAGTTGAGAAGGCTGCGTGCACCAGGAGCAGTGATTCGGACTGCACCCTGGAGGTAGGGGGAGCGAGGTGAGGCGGCAGTGATGGGTGAGTCCTCCACCTTGAGACGAGAGAAGGCAGGTGCCGGGGTGGCAGGCACTGGCGCCAGGCTACCAAGCTGGGCCTTGGGGTGGACCAAGGCGCGTCCTGGGTCTGCTCCACGCAGGACGGGGCTTTGGGGGGAGCCCAGGGAGAATGGTGGGTGCCTTTGAGGAGCCTCCCGTTCTCCTAGAGGGAGAAACCAAGTGTGCTTTGGGGAAGCAGGAAGCCAGGGCAGGAGTGCGGAACCCAAGGATCCTGAGGGTAAACTCTGTTAACTCACCTTAGAGACAGGACTCGGGGACGCCCGAGGGTAGATGGCTTGTCCCAAGTCCACAGTCTCGGCATATGCCTGGCATCAGCCTGGGAGAGGCTGGGAGGGCAGAGGGCCCCTTGGTTTCCTGGCCCCCAGGGGCCTGTTGGGAGTCAAGCCGAGCCCAGCTGCTCGGGCTGGCGGAGACGTGCAGCGGCCGTGGCTGGAATGTGCAGTTCCCAGGTGCGTGTTCCTGCAGGACACGGGGGGCTCCCCGTCTGCTCTGTACCTCTTGCCACTCTGTGCCGGCCTCGCTGTCTGGACTCATATAACAGTCCCCAGACACAGCCCCACACTTTGCTTTTGTCTCCTCATGCCTTGCAGGTGACCCTTCTGGCAACAAAACCCAGGCCCCCGATTCTTCTCTGGCCCCCGGCCTAGAGCAGCTCCCCACCACAGCAGAAACTAGGGCTGCCTCCGTGCAAGGGGACATCCCGGCCCCCCAGGGCCCACCCCAGCGCCTGAACCTGACTGGAGCGGTCAGGGTGCTCTGCGAGATCGAGAAGGTGGCCATCGCCATCGAGAGGCGCTTCCTGCAGCAGGAGTCCATCCCCGAGTCCTCCCTATACCTGGGACACCCATCCTGCAACGTGAGTGACAGCAACAGCACCCACGTGTTCCTGGTAGCCGGCTGGAGCGAGTGCGGCACCCTCGTGCAAAGCGTAAGTCGTGGGTGTAAGGGGCGTCCAAGCTGTCTGGACCTCGATGTGTGGAGGGACCTGACGACCAGGGAGACCCTGTGCCCTGAGGTCTCTGACTGTAGGTGAGGGACCCAGCAAAGGAGCCAGGATAGGGCCACGCTCTCCGTGGGGACTGGGCTACACCCTGGGACCAGGAGGGACCTGAGAGCCCGGCCCCGAAGGGGTTCTGGGGCAAAGGGCCTGGGGTAGGTCTGAGAGTCAGGCTTCGAAATATCCTCTCCGTGAACCTGGTGCCCAGGCAGGGCCAGTGGGGGAGGAAAAGGGGCAGGAAACCTGGAGCCATGCGCACACGTGTGACAATGTGTGTGAGTGTGCGCGTGTAAGAATGTGTAAGTATGATTGTGTGCGGGCGTGTGTTGGCGCAGGTTGGGCATGGGCAGAGCTGTCCGGCTCCTGCCTGGGACATTCCCGCAGGCTGTTTGCAAGGGCGAGTGCCACCGTGGTGCACGGGGGCGCCTGGCAGTCGAGGCTGCGCGCATCAGCTCACTCCCTTTGTTTTTCTGAGCTAGACAAACACCTGGGTTGGCAGTTACATTCAGTTGCGTTGGGGAAGTGCCGGAGCAGGTGCACATCTGTCTCTCACGAGCCGTGCCAGCCCTGGAATCCGCACGAGGTCTCGATAGTCTTTGACATTTGTCAACAACTAAGCTTGCCATGAAGACTTGTCTGTACAGACACAATGGATTACGCACAGTTGACCGGCTCCTCCTCCCTTGTTTGGTTGTTAAGCAGTTTAAATTCTACTGACTGCCAGATCTGAAACAAAAGTTAAGCTCAAGGTCACATCGCTATGTTTGATTACTATAAACAGTTCAGGCGGATACGATAGGAAGAGAGAGAAATTCGTCCCTGCCCTAAAAGTTGCACTAGAGTACAGAACCATCTTCAGAAAGCCGGGTGAAGTTCTTATGACGATAGAAAGGGACCCTTCAGTTTTTCTGAGACGCTTTGCCAAATGACTGAAGGCACCCACCGTGCACCATTCCAGGCCTGGTGTGTCGGCTTGGCCCCTCGAAGACTTGGCTTCGTGACTGTCAGAAAACCCACGAGCGGAGCAGGAGCCTGCTCCTTGGCTGAGAAGCCGCGGGGCCCGCAAAGGCCATGCCGGCTGGCGATCGGTCCTAAGCGTGGAGATGCAGGTGCAAGCCATTTCTTGAAAGAAGCAGACGCAAAAGATAGGCATAAATTCAAAAGTGTTTCAGCGCTTCTCTAGGGAAAAATCAGTTAAGAACTATACAAGTTTGTTCACAGAAGCTAATGGATCATGAGTCTCTATTAAGGAAAGTGAATTCTCAAAATTAACATGGATGGGCCCTGGTCGGATGGTTTAGTTGGTTGGAGCATCGTCCCATGCACCAAAAGGTTGCAGGTTCGACTCCCTGTCAGGCCGTGTGCAGGAGGCAGCCCATAGATGTTTCTCTCTCACATCGATGTTTCCCTCTCTCTTCCCCCTTCCTCTGTCTAAAATCAATTAAAAGGCATAAAAATTAACATGGTTTTCAATAATTAAAATGTTGCTATTTATATAAAAACCTAGACCAATAATATCTAATAGCTTCCAAAAATAAGCTAATGGTCCTGATGTCATCAACTTTACCAAAGTTGGCCCAGGTCTCTTTAACACACCAGGAGAATACATTCGTTCTATAATTGTATGTACAGTAGCAGAAGGGGAAAGAAACTCCAAAAACGTCCTCTTCGGCGGCCCCCTCTGCGGAACCACCGAAAGCAGCCCCTTCGCTCACATTCCTGTAAGTGCTGCCCTACATACAATGTTTTGTTCTCTGGCTTCTCCTGTCGGTGCCTGTTTGGCCGCCGGATTCCTTGTCTATCAGATTCGTGGGTCCCATTGGTAATGTTAGTCGTGGAGTTTTTATTTTCAGCAAACACCGAACCGAGAACCTTCTCAGGATCAGACGTTTTGTCTTATGTCCACCATCTTTCTACCTTGCCCTCTTAGCCCCTGAGAAGTCCAGCAGCTTCTACTCTGCTTAACTTGTATTTTCAACACCTCTACTCGAAATTCTCCATTGTCATCAATTTTCTACCCTGCCCCTCGCTTCCTCCTCGTTCCCTGGTTCTGTCTTACTGACTTCCCTCAAAACTTCCCTCACGGAGTTCTGAGGGGGCGCGGCTGGCGAGGTGGTAGCGGAGCAGTGCCCGCCATCCACGGTCACGCGCTGTGCGGCCCCGCTGCAGGGGACACAGAGCTGTCCTCACTGGGCCCTGCGCTCTGTCCTGGTGACAACTTAGGAGGTGTCAGTAAAGGGGCATTGGAAAGTCCACCGCCGTGACAGTCAGACGCCAAGCCGCTAACCAGCAAAGGGCTTCCCCCGAAAAGTTAGAACTTCAGGTGTTTTGTGAAACAGAAGCTTTCAGGGCCACGAGGAGAATTTTCACAGAAAGGCCTGTCTCCACCTTCGATCCTTTCCCCTAAGCACACTGTGGAATGGCCTGTCTCGGGTCTCCATCTCTCTTTTGGCCTGTTTCGGCAGTCTCTTTGGAAAGCCCATCTTCTCAGCCTGGTCCTGCTGTCTGGAACCTTCTCTTCTTTCTGCTAAACTTCCACGGTCCCAGCTGCCAGACCCTAATACCAGCTGGCCTTGGAATGTTTGTCTTTATGCTCAAAACTGGCTTGTGCCGCACCTTTGTTTATGGGCTTCACTTCATTAACGTCAACGGGCTTAACCTGATTCCCCCAAAGGCTCAAGGGCACAGGGTTAGCTGCGGTTCACTCTGACAGCCGAGCCCCCTGCCAGGGTCACGCGCCCCCCCTTCCAGGCCGTATTTTGGGTCCTTGCTTCCCTGTTATTTCCTCAGGCTCGGGGACTGAGGAGTTGGCCTCGCCCCGGACCTTTGCCAGTCCAACTCCCGATCCCTCTGGAGAGAGGGCGTCACGCCCACATTTTTAGAAATGCACGTGGGCACCCCCCCGACTAGGCTGTCCCTGGTTCTCTTCCGGTGAAGAAGCCGGCGCAGGAAACAGGCTGCAGCGGCATCAGGACTTCACCGTCCTTTTGACAGTTTATGGTAGAAGAAAACCAAATCATCAGGGTTTTCATGTTGGCGGGGGGAATCTTGCAAAAGTCCCCTCCCCAGCACCCAGAGCGGTGGTCCGCAGCTGCGCCGGGGCCCTGCTGGGGCCGGGCACTCGCTCACACCCCGTTTGGCTTTTGTTCAGAACGTGACGAACACCGTGGTGAGGACCACGCTGAGGAATGACCTGTCCCCCGAGGGCATCATCCACCACCTGAAGATCCTGAGCCCCATCCACTGTGCCTTCCAGAACGACCTCCTGACGTCGTCGGGCTATACCCCGGAGTGGGGGTGAGTGGAGCGCTCCCTCCCCATCTCCCCAGCTCGCATTCTCCCCCGAGGATCCATCTGAGAGGCTGAATGTACAAACGGACGGTGGCCAGGAATCAATTCATAACTACCAGCTTCCCTAATTTTTGTTCCCACTTCCAACTCTGGACCAACCAGAGAAAGCCATAAGCATGTTTTCCTAATCAATCACATAGGGCACCCCACTTCTAGGGAGCCCACCCCCCGCTTTCCCAGGAAGACACCCCTCTCGGGGCACGCCCGAGACTCCCTTTTCCCCTGGGAAGCTTCCCCCTGTCCTCCGCCTGCCTTTGAGTCTCCTCCAATGCAGATGACGGGCTGAACCCCTGCTGCAGGCAGCGGGGAGCAAATTGCCTTTCTTTGCTCGTGCTCACTGGGGCATTCTTCCTTCGATTCTGCGCTTCATTGCGGGGAGGAACAGGAATGAGGGGGAGGTGGTCCTAGGAGAGAACCTTGTGCGAACTGCTCCCTCTTGCAGGGTTTACACCATCATCGAGGACCTCCACGGCTCCGGAAATTTTGTCACAGAAATGCAGTTATTCATTGGAGACTCCCCTATCCCACAAAATTACAGCGTGTCTGCCAGCGACGACGTCAAGATCGAAGTGGGGCTTTATAAACAGAAGAGCAACCTCAAGGTGGTCCTGACCGAGTGCTGGGCCACGCCGTCCAGCAACGCCCGGGACCCCGTCATGTTCGGTTTCATTAACAACAGGTAGGGCTGTGGGTAGACCGTGGGTGCCGCCGCCCCCTTGCTGGGGGCCTACGTGGGGCTCTCTGAGTCTCCAGACACCCACAGGTCGGGACCTGCATTGGAGGCAGTACCCCGCAGGAGACCCTCTCCTCTCGGGAACGGGAGAGCTGGCCGTCCCTGCCTTCCACAGAGCCTGGCGGGGACGCTCCATATGCGGTCCGGCAGCGTATTGTAACCCGATCGCCTGGGAATGAGGACAGGAGGGCCGGTTTGTGACTAATGAGTCCCCTTTGCTCCCCTCCCAGCTGCCCCATCCCCAACACACACACCAACGTGATTGAGAACGGGGACTCCAGCAAGGCCCAGTTTAAGCTGAAAATCTTTTCCTTCATCAACAACTCCATAGTCTATCTGCACTGCAAACTCCGCATCTGCATGGAGACCCTCGGAACCACGTGCAAAATCGTAGGTGTTGGGTGTGCCGAACTCCGGTCTGGGTGCCCCTCCTTGCGGCTGTGAAGAGGGCTGCTCTCTTATCGAAAGCTCAGGGTGTGGGTGGCTCTGGCACCTGACTTCTGGGAAGAGGTGCTGAGTCCTGCAGGTGTGGCCCCCAAAGGGCAGTGAATGAAATTTCAACAGTGGGCAGCCCTCGGGTCGGGGACCAATATAGTTGGAAGGCTACCTAAGTCCTTTGTGAGACAACACCATCTGCTGGCTGTCGCGTCACAGCTTCCTTGTCATGGTGCTATCGTACCTCTCCTTTAGGTGACTTACTGCATATTTAGGTGTAAAAATGCTATTTTAATTTAATACTGTTTTTAGCTACATTGATGGAACACCGCTGAATCATAGCCCCTGTGATATTTAATCAGGTTCTTTTCTTTCCCTATGTGCGGCATTCCGGCTGAGATTATGAATAATTTTACATTCTCATTTCCTTAGACCTTTGAATTCGAAGTATGCTTTGCAGTCCTGAGATTTGAAAGCTCTTCTTCATACCAGTGACAAGTGGGAGAAGTGACTGTCATGTGCTGTCTGTGGCCAAAGACAGTGTAGAGGGGTCTGCAAGCTGGTGGTTCAGCCCCTGTGTGTCTCTCTGCCCTTTGGGGGGGATAAGCTTGTCGCTCTGCTCCCTGTGAACCCCTGAGGCTTTCCTGGGTGATCCACCCCCGAGCGTCAGTCGGTTATGGATGAGAGAAACCCAACGGCGGTCGGCTTCGCTGATGTCGCTTTTGCTCAGACAGTAGATCTTCTGGAACAACATGGGGAAAGGGCCACAGACTCCTGGTGGCTGCCGGCTGAGGGCACCTGGTTTCACGGCCCCCTCAGAGAGGCTAAGAGCATTAATAGCCCCTGCAGGGAGCTGCCACTCCCAAATTCTTTACAGCAGGCTTTCCGCCCGTTTCTTCCCAAGTCCCCTCAGGAGGGGTGTCGTAGCGCCTGCCTGTGGCTGCTGTGACACAGCACCGCCGAAGGAGTTGGCTTCCAGCGTAGAAACTTGTCGTCTCACAGTCTGGGGGCTGGAAGTCCGAGACCAGGGCGTTGGCAGTGTTGGGTCCTTCTGAGACCGCGAGGAAGAATCTGTTCTGGCTCGGGCTCCTTGGCTGGTAGATGCCCATCTTCTCCCTGGGTCTTCACAAGTCTTGTCTCTATGCGAGCCTGTGTCCGTGTTCAAGTGTCCCCTTTGTATAAGGACACAGTTGTATTGGATTAGGACCCACCCTAGTGAGCTCGTCTTACCTCGAACATCTACCAGGGCCCCATCTCCAAATAAGGTCGCACGTGCAATTTCTGGGAGTTGGAGCTTCGACGTCTTTTGGGGGCATAGACAACCTGAAGTGGGGTTTATAGGAAGCAGATGCCATCATGCCGTTGAACCTTTCTGTGAGGCAAAGGCATTTAATGGGCAAGTGGCTGCAGCAGGATGTGGAAAATGCAGAGGTGACTCTGAGAAAAGTGCCCCCCGCAGCCCGCCCAAGGGACACAGGGACCAGTGCAGGGAGCTGGAGCAGCCCAGAGGGCTGCTGCCTCTCGCTGCCCTTGCATCAGCCAGCCCTCCCTCCCGTCACACTGGGCAGAGCCCACAGTCCAGGTAAGTGGTCCGGGCCTCTGGAGCACCCGGGCCTTCTCCCTCTCCGAGCTCATCTATCGCGATTTCATGTCTCCAGGAGGAAGAAAAGAATCTATGAAGCAGGGTAGCACCCCTGAGAATGGGTTAGCTTCCCACAGACATTGCTCAGCTCATTTGAAGTTTCTCTCCTTTACCAAAACACAGAATTGCAATGACTTCCGGTCGCTCAGAAGTGGTGACCCATCCGAAACACACCAGATGTCCTGGGGACCCCTCATTCGGTCTGACGGTGAGTTGGAGACTTGGCTTAGAAATTAAAGGGGCGGCCAATACCGTTTCACCAGCACGTAAACCAAAGAGCAACTCCTTGGCACACAGGGCTCTTGAGGGTTTCCTTAAAGACCCATAAAAGCAGTAACAGAGCCAGGGCACACTCCTGGAGGGCCCTGGCTTCCCAGCACTGCGTTACCTTCTTTATGCGCACAAGGGACCTCTGCGAGGTCGGATCTCTTCTTAGCAGAGGAAGAGGCCAAGGCTTCCGGAAGCTGGCTAGGTTTAAATAAAGCTTATTTGAGCTGGACGGGCAGTAAAGTTTCCTGCCCCTGGATAAGCCTTCAGTGGGTTGTATGAGGCAGGAACTCAGGCCACAGGCAGGTCAGATTCTATGTGTGCGTGTGTGCACACACGCGTGTGAATGGGGAAGCTGTTCTGGTTCAGGCTTAGCTAAATCACGAGATGCAAAATGAAAAAATGGCCCTGCTCTTGTCTCTCAGTGTAAAACTTCCATCGGCCAGTGACATTCCCTGTGTTTTTGAAACCCGCCATTATTTTTTCCAGGGAAACATTTTCCTTTCTTTGTGATCTATCCTATTGAAAAAAATAGTTGGGGGAAATTGTGTGCTTTGGGCCATGAAGACAAAAACTGCTAGCTGTTCCCCAGTATCTGTCCTCCTCTCCTCCCATAGTAATAGAACCCCCAGTTTTTAGCCAGGAATAAAAATTAAAAAATTTAAAATATATAACCAACCTGGCAGCCAAGCATGACCCTATGG
The DNA here is from genome assembly GCA_004026545.1 of Mormoops blainvillei. Lineage (NCBI taxonomy): Eukaryota > Metazoa > Chordata > Mammalia > Chiroptera > Mormoopidae > Mormoops > Mormoops blainvillei. Next base: position 15,720 of record PVJD01013548.1, read on the forward strand.
GTAAGTTCTGACCAATGAGGCCAATGGTGGGAATGTCCGTGACGACTTCCGGGGCCGCCCGCCGGAGAAGCATCCCGCACCCACCCTTTCCCCCGTCTCTGTTTCCATTTCCCTATCCTACCGCTTGGCATGCCCACGAGGCAGCTGCCGCCATCTGCCATCCCGGACCAGGAGGACCACAGGGACGGGGGCTGGAAAAGCTGGGTCCCGAGGACACCGTAGAACCAAGCTGCCCGGCCAGGCCTGGGCTCTGTTCTGACTTAACCAATTTTTATGTGAGAAAGAAAGAAACGTCTGTGTTCCTCATCACGGCCATTCTGGGGCTTCCTCTGTCTTTGCAACAACACCTAACCCTCCTTGTTTTTCCTTTTTTGTTGTTTTTCTTCCTCGCTTGGAGGGCCCTGCGTCCTCTCTAGGTTTTCCGGTACAGGAACGTCTGTGTCTCGGATGCAGGGTCTGATGTGAATGCTCATCAGGACTGGGGCAGGGAGGGCTTCTTGGCCAGGGATTCTCAGTGGCTGCTTCTTGTCCAAAGCGTTTGGGAAAATGTAAACCTTCACAGGCCCCAGGCCACACCTTGGCCCAACGCAGAGTCTCTGGAGCTGGGCGCCCGGCCCTGGCGTGTGCGCTGGTCCTCAGGCGACTGTAGGCCTGCGTCCTAGGACAATATACTTTTCTCACCCTTCACATCTTCTTAAATCGCTGAGGAGAGCTGGGGCGCTAATATGAAATAGAACGTCGGCGAGTTGAATTTCCATTTCTAGGTGCACACCTTCTATTTATTCGTAGACATTGCAGACAGGGTACAAACCAGAGTGGAAAAAGCAATGGGCTTGGAGTTAGGAATCCTGAGTTGAGATATAGATTCTCATACTTACGAGCTACGTGGTCTTGGGGAGCTCCCTGAATCTTCTGAATTGTGAACTGTATCAGTCCACTCATCCATCCCCCGCTTCGTCTATTCATCCATCCATCTACTGTCCTACTCCTCCATTCAACTGATCATCCATTCATCCTTCAGTCCATCCCTCCACCCATCTTTTTTTCATACACCCACTCATCCACCTGTCCATCTGTTCATCCTCCCACCCATCCTCGCACTTGTTCATTATTTCACCTGCCGTATGTCAGGTGCTACTTTTTCTTGAGCACGTGGGTGTGCTGCATTGTACTTCGTTTTTATCCTTCATCCTTTGATGGGCACTTGGGTTGTTTCCGCCTATGGCTGTTGTGAATAGTGCTGCTATGAACGTGGGCTTGCAAGTATTTATTTGAGTCCCTGTTGTCAGTCTTTGAGGTCCACACTGCGTTTCGTTTATTGCCCCTCCCTGGGTCTGTGGCAGCCCGCGCTCCTCTGCATGGCAGAGCGTAGGAGCCCCATGTGTCTCCACGTGGGTGGTCTCGCTGAGCCGTCCGCCTCCACCCCGAGGGCCTGTTGCTTCCACCTGGCCCAGTGTTTATCCTGAATGCTGGGCAGGCTGAACTGTCCTGGTGGCCGTGCTCTCCCTGCCTTGAGTCACTGTCCTCATCGCCTTTGGTGATCCACAGGTACGTGGGCACACACCTCACTGCCACGTGGTGCTTCAGATGAATCGCTTTCCGACAAGGCTGCCGCACAGCAGCCGATACACGTGGGGGGCTTGCTCTGTCCAGCCTCAGTCCCGAGCCCCCCGTTCGACACTCACAGCCACCTCTCGATGCCTGTGGAGGTGCTGTCCTCCTGCTTTGGGCAGACCTTTTACCTGTGTCTGCTCTGTCCCCCGCAGGTGAGTCTCCAGGGATGAAGCCCGGCCTGAGACCCAGCTTCGTCGTCCTCATCGTGGTGGCCGTCTTTGCTGTGGTGACTGGGGCAGCTGCCCTTCTTATTATGCGCTACCAGAGAATGACGGGAAAGTACACCTTCAAAACCCAGCAAGACAACTTCAGCTACCAGGTGTTCCACGACTAGCGGTCCCGGCTGCCATGCAGGTGGGTGAGGAGCGAGGCATGGGACGTGGCTGTCGCGTGCGTCCTGCCTTTACTTCACATGGAGACCACCCAGTGTGTCTCACTGGCTTTGGCAAAAGTTAGAGTTGTGGGTGACAGCAGTTGGTGCCTGTGATCTATAATATAAAACATATATTTGGTCCTTGTTCTCCGTTCCTGCACAGAGCTCCTAAAATGCTTGGACTTCCTGAGTGATGGGAACAGGAAAGGTGTCTTCTGTTACATTATAAGGCAATTTTTGGAAAGCACCCAAGGATGGGGCTGGTTGCTGAGAGAACCACCTGTGTGATTGGAGGGCTGGAAATCTCGGTCCCACTGCCTGACCTCTGGAGAGGGGAGGGGGGCCTGGAAGTTCAGTCAATCACCAGTGACCAATGATTTAATCAAACAAGCTCTCGTAATACAGCCTCCATATAAAAACAAAATGACGGGGTTCCGGGAGCAATTCCCTAAGGTATCCACAATTCTCAAGGTGCGGTGTCAGGCATCAGGGCCAGGAGGAAAGAGCTTTCCCGGGATCCCTCAAGCCTTCTGCTAGTTGGGGGTCCTCTGTCACCCCCTGAGGGTCCCAAAGAGGGGAGTAGACAGCAGCAAATTCCAGTTTACCTTGACACTCTAATCATAAAAAAAAATGGCCTGCCTTCGTGGGGTGTCTTTGCCTCTGGTTTGGGGCCCCCAACCCTTCTCCTTACCGGCCGTGTTCTATCCTGTCCCCTGTCGGGGGTACTGCCGTGCGCACAGGCCCCACGGTGACTGGCCAGTGCCCCCGATCCCCAGTGGGGCCGGCAGCTTCCCCAGCCCAGGTCGTCTTCCCTGTGTTCGGCTCGTTATTCTCCTGAGGTAACAGATCTTCAGAGCCACTCAGCAAAGTGGGATAGACACTGGCCGCATCCTCGAAATGAGGAAATCAGTCCCAGAGGGTTCAAGTGCCTCCCCCAAGGTCACGCAGCAGGGCCAGATCACAGCGCACTTCCCCACAAGCCCACGTCCTTGCCTGGGTCACTTCCTCTCACACAGAGCTGAAGGAGCTGTTCGCGGAGCTCGCTCTGCAGGCACGGGAGATATCAGGCCTCTGCTTTGCCCCGCCCCCTGCGCTCTGAGGACTCCAGGCAGCTGTGGGCCCGTTGTCTGGGGTCTCAGAACCCTTGCAGCCCAGACGAAAGGGCTAGACCAGGGCCAACTCCAGGCCAGTCCCTTCCCAGGAGAGACTGACAGGAATTTCCGTGGATTTTACTTAACGTTTAAAATGGGAATCCCAGCCATGGGCCAACACTTACCTTGTCTAGGGACCTCTGGTGTGTCCGTGTCAAGGCCATGCTGCTGTTTCTTGAAATGCAAAGAGCAGAGGGAGAACTGACTCCTCTTCTTTCGTTATTCTCCTGGGGCTTCCGTCTTCCACAGTGAAAACCACCTGGTTTTCAGGTTCCTGCAAAACTCTGTCTGTTCTTTGAAACGCGTTAAACAAACAACCATCCCTCCTCTCACCAGGCTGGTACCCAGCCCAGGAGCCCTGTGTCCGCGGGGGTCTCCACAGAAAACCCAGCACACAGAGTCCCCGAGGCTGTGGCTGTCCGGCTCAGGTGTGCTTGCCAAGCACGCCTGCGTGCTGACGTGGGGGAGCGCCGCTCCCCGGAGGCCGGGCCCCAGGCACCGCAGTTCCACTTCCTCTGTGCCTCCTGGGAGCCGCTGCCCTTTCCTGCCACCCTTTATCGGAGCGCCAGCTCTGCCTATCCAGCCAGCACGGAAGTCATGTCCTTGGGGCTGGTGGCAGCCCCCCACCGCCCGTCCTCCAGGGGCTTTCCTGTAGGAACCTCTCCTTCCCTGCATGCACGCTGACCCAGTGACCCCTTTCCTCCGCAGGCAGCCCTGAATCAAGCTCGGTTCTCAGTTCACCAGACGTCGACACAAGCCCGCTCTGCCCCACATCCAGGCCTTGGATGAGCCCCGGAGAGAATGAAAAATAACTCTGCCTGCCCCCCCGAGGCCTGGCGACTCCATAGGTTCCAGGCAAGCGCGCAGGCGGCAGGAGCTGTTGGAGAAGTGGTCAGGACACTGGGGACGCCTGGAGCTCCAGGCACAAAGATCCTCAGCCCAAGTGTGGCCACAGCTCTGCTGTCATCCAGATCACCTCCACAGCCCCAGGGCCCCCAGACCCTTTACCATCCAATTTGGTCCGAGTGGCGCTTCCTGGTTTTGCTCATCATTGCCGTCCGTCCAGCTACCGTCCCGCCATCCATCCATCACCCGTGTCCAGCTAGCCCGCTATTTGGCACTCTTCGTCCAATACATAATATGCTTAATTTTCAAAGATATTTGAGAGTGCACTTGAAGTTCTTTTGACAGTCCTTCAGCGATAAGGGTACTGTTGACGTTATGTTTAGTAGATATATACGCTGTTTAACTTTTCTCCTGCTTTACCGAGATACTATTTTTATTTACACAGCAGTGACTCAAAAGGCGCTCTCTTAAAATGGAAATCTTCATAAGTAGTTATATCACTATTTTAATCTTTCTCCAAACATTTCACAGACATTTGAAATATCCTCCGACCACAGAGGGAGGTGCCATGTAACCATAGGGGACGGGCCACCCAAGAAGAAATTGGGGGAGGTATTTCCTTAAGGTCACAAAAGGAGTTAATGAGGAAATGGGTCTAGAACCTCACTATGTTAGGTTAGAATTTTTCCCATTATACCATGCTAACAGACGATGCTTTTTACTTTATTTAAAACAAATGGAATTGTATTTGATAGTTAACACCTGAAAGTAGAGCGTTTTTCCTTGATGAACATAGAATTATAACATGATCTGTAGTTTTTCATTTATGAGATTAATTCTGTTGAATATAATTGACTATCTCTAGTACAAACATTTGGGAGAAGTGAGGTTTTTGACTTGATATTCTCGGAGTTGGTAAAGAATGACAACGTGTAATGTTGCAGATAACTGATTTTGAACACATAGAATAAATCGCATAATGGCACTGAAACGCGGCTGTGCCGGCTGCTCTGTTTGGTTCCGGTGCTCCGCTGGCGCCCGCCGAGGGCCTGGTGCTGTGCGGCGCAGTCCGGCCCGGGGAGACCGGCGACGTGTCTCTGGCTCTTCAGCGCTGCGTCCATTTGTTCTGATGCCAGCTCAGGAGCTATGGCGCGCCTTTCTTGAAGAGGACACGATAAATTTGCACTAACCCGGGCTTTACGCCACGCGACTGTGTGGGTTTGGATTTCGCCGCCGATGTGCATTTTAAAGCTCTATCTTTAAACCTTCATCTACAGTTTTTATGCCATCTCAAGAAATATGCTACGTTTATTTATTTGTGGTTTCGATAATAATGAAAATCTGGCCTCCCCTCTTCTTCCCTCGTCTGCTCCAGTCTCTTCTTTGACAGCTATTTCCTGAGCACCCACTGCGCCTCAGGTCTGGGGCTCAGGGCTGCCATGAAGCTGTGAGGGAGCAGACTGAGTCCTGTCCTCACTGACACATGGTCTTCTTCAGTGGGGGAGAGATACTCCGATCATTGGATGATGACAGCCAGGACGGGTGCTGAGAGAGACAAATGCATGTGTGCTCTGAGGTGCCACTGACCTGGGCCATCCATTCCCTCACCTAACCATTCACCATTCTCCTCCCCACCCACACACGCACCCACTCAACCATCCATCACCCGTCCATCTACCTACCTACCCACTCACTCAACCATCCCTCCCTCCATCCGTCCACCCTTCCATCCATCTGCTCATCCCTCCATCTAGCGAAGGAATGCTTACTGAAATCCAGTCCTTACACTGATGTTAGGAAGACAAAAGGAATGAGGTAGAGTTCTTGCCTGTAGGAATTCAAAGACCACCCCCAGGAAAGTCCCCATGACAGGGAGGCTGGGGTGGCAGGAAGAGAGACAGAATAAGGCGCACGTCCCCACGTGCGTCGCTTCCCCGGGAGGGCCCCGGGATGCTGCCGCGACAAGCCTGCCATGTAGGAATACACTCAGTCTGCATATTGCTTGCCGTTGAAATCCTCTAATCCTAGGCTGTTCCTGCCGGCATGGCTCAAGGAACTAAACCCAAAGCATCCTGAAACAGAAGGAGGAAGGGAGGTAACGGGGGTGGCCCTGGGCACGTATGGAGGTTGTTCTCTGCTCCTGCCCTTCTACGCGGCTGTCACCGTCAGCGCTGTGCAGGGCACGACCTGTGAGGCCAGCCCTGGGGGTCTCGAAAAACTCCTTCACAGACCGAGTGGGCTCCAGGTCCTCCGGCTCGTGGAGGGAAGGGGATTTTGTAGGAGCTATGCACGTACTTTGCAGCTGTCATCTTACTCAATTCTCATGACAAGCCTCCGTGTATAATTATTCTCGCTTCACCGTGGCGGGATGGAACCGAGCAGCTTTCCCGGTGTCGAACAGCTAGTGAGTGGAGGAGCCGGAGCGAAAGCCAGGCCTGTCTGGCTGTGGAGCCCGCGCTCCCGCTCTGCCGCCTGCCAGAGGCCACGGCGGGACGACAAACATGGCCAAGAACGTTCCCCCTCCCCACCCCACGCGTCTGATTGTTGCGACAACCTGAGGAGTGAGAAGTTGCTGGTCCCGTTTTACAGACAAGCAAACCGAGACCGCGGGTTGAAACTGCCGGTCCAAGCAGCTCGGGGTGGAAACTCTAACTCCTCCCTCCCGGTCCAGGTTCTGCCTGCTCCTCCAGGGAAGCCCTGGTTTTACGCCGCTTTGAGCAACTTAGAGCTCAGAATGCCTTGAGGCGTGGAGAGATAGTCCAGGTGCTCCCCAAGGCAGGATAGCCTCTGGCGGCTGCGGTTCTGGGTCCTGGGTGGTTCTCACGTTCAGACACCACCTGGGGCCCCACGTCCTTCTCTGCCCAGAAACCCGGGCTGCACCACTCCGTTCTGGCCACTAGATGGCAGGGCAGACCAGGGCGAGACGTCCCTCTGTTGCCGTAGCCACCACAGCCCGGTTTCCCTTGTTTTCTTTTGCCCAGTTTGACCTCTTGCCGGCAAACAAAGGGGAATTTGAAATCATTTCACAGGGCTTTGGGGTTCTGGGGCACCTCTCTGCTGGGGTGGGGCCCTGGGGTGTGCCTGGGCGCCCTGGAAGCAGCTCAGAAAACGACACCGGTCATTCGGGTGGACAGAGCCGGCGTCTTCAGAACAAGGTGTTATTGGATGGCCAGTGCCCCCGGCTGTGGGGGCAGAGCCAGTGTGGACACCACTTTCCCACGCCCACTTCCCCCCAGGAGGAGTTGCCCTTTCCCCCTTGCTCCCCGTTTCTGGGGCCACGGCCCTGCCGGGTGCGCCACCGCTCCTCCAGACGTGGAGCCTCAGTTTAGTGGGAAGGGCCATTCTCATCATCAGGGACCAGGGATCTCACTTGGGAGATCCTGGACACCAAAGTAATTCCGATGGAGAGAAATCGACATTAAGGACTTCCCTCGGGGCTTCCTTAAACCAGAGCATATTTAGAGTTGGCACCCCACAACGCAGCGTGTGATTGTGGGAGTCAGGGTGGCGTGGAGATTCAAGGCACCAGCTCTTTCGCGTGGGGCACCTAATCTCCCCGAGCCTCCGTTTCCCTGCCCGTCAAACGGAGATGGTACTCGCATTGACTGGGGAACTTTGGGCTACAAGCAACGGAAACGTCGGCTCCAACGGGCTTTAACACACAATGAAGAAAAATGTCGCCCTCATAAACGAAAAGCCCAAGGCAGCGTGGGTTTTAGGCGAGGTTCGATCCTGCAGCTCTCAAGGGTCCTGGTTTTATCCATCTTCTGCTGTTCTTCCAGCTTCAACGAAAACTTCCCTCCTAGCCCCCCGCCCCGCCCCAGTAGCTGTGAGCAGTCATCTGGATTAAATACTTCTTCCTGCACATTTAGAAGAAGAAAGACAGCGTCTCCCCCAACTGTTGACCAAGGGGGCTGCGATCGTCTCTCAACTGAAACACCCTGGGCTATGTCCCCAAGCCTGAGCCAGTCCCTGGGGCTGGGGGGACGGTCTGCGCCGACTCACTGCTGGGATCTGGGCCAAAGCCCAGCCTGGAGCCACTTCCATGTGGGGTGGGGGTGCGGAGAAGGCATCGTGCCCATCCGTTTCAGCCGCTCGGAGACCACAGGAATTAATCCACTCAGGAAAGAGAGAGGCTCCACGTTTGTGACCCACACTGCCCAGGCCTGGCACCTGAGCGGAGAGGAGGGGTCTCGAGAGGATTTTGAACGAGTTTGGATCGATGGTCCCCTCTCCGCCTCCCTCTGGGGCTGGCCAGGCCCCAGGCTCTGTGCGCTCCATCCCCCTGACCGTTCTCTGGGAACCGTGGCGAATAATACAGCCTTGTCAGATGACCCTCCGAGAACGCTTTTAGTGGGCGAGTGACGTCTTCTGATTGGATCGTTTGTGCTTTGATTCTCACTTAGCAGCCATTTGCAGGGATAAGGGGGCCCAGCAGTGGTTGTGGGGTGTGTGTGAGGGGAGCCGGGGGGACCCTGGGATGGCTATTCAAGTTCTCCTTTGAGCTCTGTTTTTGACAGCCAGACCGAGGAAGCCACCTACCCTTCAGGGTCGGGGCTCTGAGGCACGTCCTCTTAGTCAGGTGATGATGACACTTGTACAGCACTCTCTGTGAGCCCCTGAGGGCTGGGGGCCGGGGGCCAGACACACGTGGCCCACTTCTCGGTGCCACCATCTTGGGAGGCAAGACCACAGGAAGAGCCCAGAGGCCCTGAGACATTAGTAACTTCCTCCCGTGACGCAGGAAGTGCAGGCGCCGGACTCGAGCCCTGGGCTGTCCACAGCCTTCCTCGCTGTCCGCCAAAGTGTGGGCTGCAGACGCTGTTTCCCCACGCGTTACTGGGTGTTCAGGGAGACGGGGGGTTATGACCGAACAAATGTGAGAAAGGCCAGCTAAACAAGGGTGCACCGATGTGCTGTCACCCGACCCCTCAGCCACTTCCCTGAGTGGCGGACTGGCCTCCACCCCAGGTCTGGCCGTGGAGTCATCTTGACCTTTACTCTCCATCTCTGGAAACGGAAGTTTCGGTGACTCGGGGCGAAGGTGGAGAACAGTCAAGACGTGACACCAGGTGAGCATGACACTTGGCCACCCTGGAGGAGCTGAGTAAGCGTGAACCTCTTGCTGCTCTTGCCCCTGGACCCTGCTCCCCAGGGTGCCTGGGGGACCAACATCTGGCCTGACCCCACAGGGGCTGGGATGGAACCCTCACGACAGAAATCCTTGGTCTCTCTCAGTGGCTGTCAGAGGTCATCCCTGCTGGGACTTGGTCTCCTGGGGCCTCCAGTCACCCAGCCAAAGTGGGGAGCACTGGTCAGGGAGGTGGGTGGCCCAGGGAGGAAGGCGGCCTTGAAGACGGGGTGGGGCACCTCACTGCTCATGCCTTCCACAGTCGAGTCACAGTGGTGGCTGACGTGGCCTCTGGCTCCTGCCATCCGCTCCCGACCCCCTCCCCCTCGTGCCCTGAGCTGCCCCACACCCCCAGGACTGGCCAGCTGGCCGGCTCTCTGGGAAGGAACCAGCTCACCCAGCACCCATGAGCTTGTGGGCCTTATTGGGGCAGGGCAACTCTTTGCCTGAGGCAGGGGTCTTCCTGCTTCTCTCCCCTTCACCTGCGGGGGGCTACAGTGGCCTCACGTCCTGCAGGTGGGCTTCCCCACCCATGTCAGAATCCAGTCTCTAATATAAGGCGACTCTCTTTGCGGGGCCTGGTTCACTTGCGACACAAAGTCAGAACCAGTGGACGCGCCCTCCATTTTTCTTTCCCAGAAAGACCCACGAGGCTCTGTAGATGCACGGGGCTGGTCACGTGCTCCCCGGCAAGGCCAGCGCCCCACGTCCTCCAGGGGCCTTCCCGTGGCTGGCTCATGTGGAAGCCGACCCTTCTGTTTCCTCCTTCCAGCGGCAGGACGGGGGTGGGGGGCTCTCTCTGCATGGCCCAGGTGCCCAAATGGCCTGGCTTTTCAGACCCACACAGAGCTCTCACCCAGTTCCCACCCTACGCCCCGAAGGGGTCAGGTGCTGGGTGTGGAATGAGGGCAAGGCCTCCTGATCAGCGGGGTGCTCCCTGCCAGGCGTCTCCCTTACCTGCGGGCCTGCGGCCAGGTCACTCCTGTGGCGGGAAGCAAAGCAGCCTGGTGCGAGTGTGCAGCCGCAAAGACGGCCCCTCCGCCGTTCAGGCTGTATCACATTTTACACATCTCTCCAAATGTTTATAAATACTCTTTTTAGAGTGGCCGAAATCGCTACCAGCTCAGTGCAACAAACATGCGTGTAACCATGGTGACATGGGCATTTCAGCACTGGGCAGAAACAGCCTCGGGCGGACACGGGTTTAATGCGTTTATACAGGGTTTGATGCAAGGTGATAAATCAGATCGGAAAACCTTCCGATTCTGGTGAGCTATATCTCTCATCTCTCTGCAGGTATCTGTCCGCATTTCACAACCTTTGAAGCCCAACAAGGAGGCGTGGTCACTGGCACCCAGGTCGGGCTCCGAGGTCATGTTTGGCTCCCCCGCCTGGAACAACACCCGTCAGCCCGGCTTCCTTCCCTACAGCCCGGACTCACCATGTTTGGACTCCTTTTTCACGAAGCCGGTGCCCAAGTATTGCAAAATTCACCAGCTGACTCTAATCCTCTCTCTCTGGATTTTGCGATTTAAAAAGAGAGAGAGAAAGAACATAACAACCAACCTCCAAGAAACTAAAAGTGAGAGGAATTTAGCATGCAGAACTTCTAATGAAAAAGTAACCGCAATTCCCCCACACCACACCTCTCCTTTCACTTTGGAGCTGCGTTGACACCTGTCAGTAAGGTTACGAGGGGACCCCGGCCATGGCCCTGAGAGGCCAGGCAAGAGGGGCACGGGAGAGTGTCTTGGCAGAGATACTCTCAATCTGGGGACCACAACAATGCTACTTGCTGAGTCCTCTACATCTGGTCACAGCAGGTCAACGCAGGGATGTATTAAATGGCAGGGGGCAGGGAAGCCATGGGACAAATGCCACTGAGGCAGAAGGGAACCCCCCACCCCCAGGGCAGCAAGGGGCTGTGGTCCTGGGAGGAGAGAGGCGCCCAAGACACGGCCAGTGGCCTGTCAGAGGGTTCGAGTCTGTGCGTGGGCACGTTGCCTGTGTGAGCTCAGCTGAAGCTGGTAGCATTAAAACACACGCCTTGTAAAAACCGTCTAAGATTATTTAGAAAATTTAGACAAGGCCCCACAGCCTCTTTCCTGTGCCTTTGCCCTCCTCATCTGACAGAGTCCAGAAATGAGAGGCCACCAGCGTCCCAGAGCTTGCGGATGGACACTGTGCACGGGGTCCTGTCAACACGCCTCAAACGGCGTCCCAGGCTCCAGACAGTCCAGGGCCTCAAACAGTGCTGTCCCGGCCTTGGCTGCCAGGGTCTGAGGTCCGCAAGGGAACCCTCCAGACGGCCTCCGCGGTGGGGCCTCGTCTTTTCCCCGTGGTCTAAACTTCCCAGGAGAGAGCCATTCCCTGGGTGTCTGGCGTGGCGTGGGGATGGCGGCACCACCCACCCTGTCCCCAGCGCCTCACGCTCGGACCTCCCAGTTTGTCCTCCCCCCGCCCTCGCCCCCACCCCACCGGCTCTGCCCAGATGCCTCTGGGACTGGAGAGGGAGGGCAGAGACACCAGGCCAGGCAGGAGGAGGGGTAGCAGGGGGCACTGGCAGAAAGGGAAACCTGGCGTCCAGCTGCCCACTTTGCCCTCAGACTTCCCGGCAGCAGCAAGTCCGTTCTGGGATCTTTCCAGACCCCAAAGCCCCCACCTCTGAACCTGGAAGCAACCTGGCATCTCCAGCTTGGAGGGCCTGCATGGTGAAGGATAAAGTCTGTCCGGGAAGGGTGTGGGGGCACGTCGAAACCGTGGAACGGTCTTGCTGCGTGGTCTCTGTCCCTCATTCTCTCAGCAGATGTGTCCGTGCAAATGGCCCACTGGTCTACGCCCCAGCCCCCGAGGGCACCGAACACCTGCCCTACTCCCTCCACCTCATCTCAGGTGAGAACGCTGAAAGGCTGGAGGTCGGCACCTCCACAGGAGTGCTCAGCTGGAGCCCCGGGATGTGGGCCTCGAAGGCCAGTACCCCCAGCCCAGCTGTGGCGGAGAAAAGGGGCATTTTCTACTTTGCTGATCAGTTTGAAGGGCATAGTGCCCAAAGATGGCTTTCTCTCAAATCATTAAAGGACAAAACAAATCAACACACCACACTTGCTGGCCCGGGGCCATGCCAAGGTCAGGAATTAGATTCTGCAGTCACATCTGCTGTGACACAATGCACAGCAGTCCTTGTCCTGAGGACTGGGCTGGTTTCCAGCCACTGTTGTTTCTGGAAAAAGAGAGCCCAGTCTTCCCAGAGAAGCTGGCTTCATAAGGACTGGGCCCTTCATGCCTCTGGTCGTGCAACGGTCCTGCAGCGGTAAGGACCGCGGCGGCTCACAGCCAGCAGAGTATCATCCTGTAATTCATAATCGTATTAAGTCCCTGTAACCGCGCGAGGAGATCGATGTCCTTTCTCCTCTTTGGTGACGCTAAGTGACGGCCCTGGTTGCTGCTCCCCAGAGCTAGGTATGGACTAGTGGCTGCTCCGACATATTAACGAAGGCTTAGTAGTTTAAAAGGATACAACTGCATTATTTCATGCTTCTGGAGGTCGGAAGTCTGGCACGTGTTTCACCGGGCAAAAATCAAGGAGTTGGCGGGGCTGGTTCCGCCTGGAGGATCTGGGGAGACTTCATTTCTCTGTTCCAGCTCCCCAGTGCCCCTTCATTTCTGGGCTCAGGGCCCCCCCTCCACCTTCAAAGGCAGAAGAGCTGGTCGAGCCTCGCTCACTTCACAGCACTCAGAGGTCTCTGCTGCCGTCTCTCATGTCCAAGGTTACGGGCGGCAGCTCTGGGCACGCCTGGAGGACCAGGTTAATCTTCCGGGGTTGGGCCAGCAGATAAACAACTCCAACTCCGTCTGCCACCGTAACCCCTTTGACCTGTAAGAGAAGATGCTCACGGGTGCCAGGATTAGGGCCGGGAAAGGGTCTTAGCTGGGCTGACTCCAGATCTGTGCCCTCCCGCCCCCCGCCAGGACCTGCTTTCACACCGTAATGTGGGCTGGGCGTCCCTCCAGGGTCCAGTCTCCGCCTGTGGGGTCTGTGGGGCTAGCTGCTGTGGGCTTTAGGGAGCCAAGCGTTCAAGAGCTGTTAGTAAAAAGTTACATAAACACACAATGAAATAAATTGTATTAACACGAAGGTAACAAATGCTCCAATTCATTACTTCCGAATTATTTCACGACCAGTGACGGTCACCTACATGCTAGTACTTGTGGTTACTCGCCTCCTATTACATCTGAAAGCAGAGATTCTAACACCTCACATCTCTTTCCAAATCTGGGTTCAGAGACCTCATGGCGGCAGCTTGAAACTGGCCGCGGTGGGAACATTTACACCTCGGCAGTGAGCAAATACTACACATCAGGGCTTATTTTGATTTGTGTTGATTATTTACACTGAATGTAATGGAGAAGCTAAGAATGCAGATTAACTGGAAAGTTTGTCGTATTTGTAACGGCTGCATTGTGACTAGCACCAAAAATGGTCAAATCATAATGGAAACTGCAGCTCTCAGTTGGTTACAAATAAAAGAGTTTGGCAAAAATCACACAGAACCCTTTCTGTGTGAGTCAGTTGGCTATATGGAATTCACCAAAAGAAAGAACTGTCTGTTTTACTATTACTTGTAAACTGCATGCCCTTTTCCCTTTATAGCAATAACCTGGAGGGTAAGCTGATGTCCAGATGCAGGGACAGGCTTCCTTCTGCTCAGAGCTCGTCGTTAGACACCTACCAGCACTCCGCGGCCTTCTCCTCCCCCAGCGCACGGCCAGCACCGCGTGCTCCGTGCTCTGCCCTCTGAGCCGCTTGCATTTCTCAGATTCCTCCCTGCTTGTTCATATACTCCTTGCTCAGTGGGGCAGGACTCCACCTCACTCCACCCTGTTCCTTCTACTCCTTATCCTGCTTGTCCCTCAGGCACAGCCCTCAGGAAGCTGTCTTCTCTGTGAGACCCCAGGTTGGGTGGAGGGAGACCCCTATATTTTTCCATCGCCCCAGCTAATCTCCGCTTCAGCTCACATCGCACCCCCACCCCACCCCCTGCCCCCAGAATCAGGCTCCCTTCTCTGTGCACAGAGCAGCCCGATTCGTACAGAGTGGGGGCTCAATGAACACCTCTTGCGTAGAATGAGTAGAACATTGATGGATGGAGCTGGAGTTGTTCTCCACTGGGTATAAAGCCTTTAAATCTCTCCCAGGACATGGAAGAACACAGAAGAGGGAAAAGAAAGCCCAGATGTAGACACAGTTCTGAAGAGAGCCGGCTCCCAGCAGAAGGGGTCTCTGGGTGCCCTGAGGGGCCATGGGGAACGCCACACACCAGCCCGTTGAGAAAGAGGTTCTTTGTGCAGATCCACTGGCACTGGGCAGCACGGGACTCAGGGCAGATCAGCGTCCTCCCCAGCGTGTCCTGGGAGCTGGGTCCTGCTCCAGGTGTGCTCAGAAGATAAACAGCGGGGGGGTGAGGCAGTTAATGGGGAGGCAGGTGCCCAGGGACCCCCGGCACAGTCAGCCCAGATGTGGAGGCCATCCTCGTGGGCTGATCTTTCTCCACCCTAACCAGGGCTCGTCAATGAACGGCAGGAGGCGTGGATGAGGGCAAGGCCGGCCCCACTGGCCTCATGGGGCCTGCCAGCCCCGATGGCTGGGATGACGCGGTGGAGGTGGGGGAGGGCTGAGACAGATGCCAGGTCAGGTGGCAGTGACAGGCAGCACTGACGAGACCCCGGCCACGCCAGGCCCCGGGGCTTAACCCCTTTCCCTGCACCAGCCCGAGGGCGCGGCTCGCAGGGTGACCCCGTTTCATAGTTTGGGGGGACCGAGGTTCGCACCCGGTGAACGTCAGCACCAGGGCAGCCTCCTAGACCCTGAGATGATAAAATACTTCCTGACCGCCCTCTTAACGTGTTGAGTGCCTGGCTTGAGGCTGCAGAGCTCCACGGGGCACCTGTAGTGCCCTCTGTCCCCGCCCTCTGGGGGCTCCTCTCCTGTCCTTGTTCCGCTCTCAGGGGAAGGCATTTATCCCGGTCCCTCCTCTCACCTTACCTGGAGTTCAGAGACCACCCTGGAGCACTGGGGAGGGCAGCTAGGAAGCAGGGCCCTCCCAGCTGGGCTCACACCAGGAAACACCAGTGAAATGCCCACCCCACAGCTGAGGCCAGTACCCAATCAGAAGTCGACCCCGCCTGGCTTCTTCCCCACCCTGGGAGGCAGAGGAAAACGTCCTGGCCTAGAGGGGGTGGGCAGGGGAGACAGGGGAGAATGGGAAACGCCCCGAGAGCCGATGCCAGAGGCACTGGGAGATTTCTGGGTTAAAACCAGTGCTGTGAGACAGTCTTCCCCTCGTCTCCAGGAAGAGCCACAGGCAGAGGGAGAGGGAGGGTCAGGACAGTGGGACCAGCTCCACTGGTAATGAAATGGGGCCTCAGGCCTTGTGACAAGGGGAGGACTGGGGGAAGCGGCTGTAGAGAGGACCCTGCAGCTGCACGTTTTAGAAAAAACGCCACGACAGAACGCAGGGCTCAGGCAAGCTCTCCCGAATGGAGAGGAGGGTAAGGTCCCCGCGCAGGCACAGAGAGGGGCCCCCAACTTGTTTGGTTCTGAGGAGCAGAGCATGTGGGGCTGAATGAGGAGTTCGTTGGCAAACCACCCTACCAGGAAGATCTCTGTGGGCGTCACAAGGCCTTCTTATAAAAAGAGAAAGTATGAGCTACACAAACACGAGAGAACTCGGAGCTGTGTCAGGTCATTGAATGCAAATGGGATAAATTTAAATATTAGAAGCCTGGCTCTGCACCCCATCCTGGTGACACCCCACACCTGCGGAAAGGGTGACAATCCAAGGCCGGTGGTTAGTGTCAGGTGAGGCTGAGTTTATGTTGAAAAGCGTAGGGCAAGACCAAGAATGGCTCTTTAGAACAGTAAAGAATTCTAGTCACAACCAACTTGTCCCTGTTATGAATATTTACGTACCAACTATGTGTCATCCTGTACAGATTAAAAACTATAAGAGACAGGAGAAAACACATATATGATCATGGTGCTAACAGAAGACTTCTAAGGAAATAACTGTTGTGGTTTCTTTGTTAACTCTTGTTTTTGTACTTTACCCAATATTTTACTATGGAAACGTTTCAAATACACAGAAAAGTTGAAAGAATCGCGCAATAAACACTAATAGGCCCACCCTCCCCAGGTCAGGGGTCAGCCAACTCCAGTCCTGGGGCTGTCTTACATGACTTGGAAGCTAAGAAAGGCTTTATGTTTTTAAATGGTTAAAAATAATCAAAAGAGGGAGAATACTTTGTGATACATGAAAGTGATATGAAATTCAAATTTCAGTGTGTAGAAATAGAGTTGTCCATGGTTGGTTCCTTGCCCCAGTGGACGAGTGGAGTGGGTGAGGCCGAGACCGAATGGTCCACAAAGTCTACCATACTTACGACTTGGCCCTTTACAGAAGGGTGGACTGACCCCTGCCCTAAGTTCTAAAATAAACGTTTTTCTCTAATTGCTTTGTCACGCGTCTGTTCCCTCCCTCTATCCATCCATCAATCCACCCACCAGTCCATTTTTGGATGCATTTGAAATTTGTAGACATCAGTACACGTCATTCTTTAAAAGCTTCAGTGTGCGTATCATTCATCAGAGTTCATGACTAGTTTATGGGTGTTTATAAAAGATAAGTTGTATAACGGAAAAAACACAATAAAAATGAGCTATCAGAGAAAGAAAGATAAGATATACAAACAGTAAAATGTCTAAAATTTAAATCTAATCCTCTATCAAGGTAAATTTGCCTTGTGGTCTTTCCCGGGCTTATCACTCCCCCAGAGGCAACCACAGCTCCATTTGTTTTTTCCACTCTAAGTTCATTTTGCTGGCTCTGGGCCTTCACGCAAACGGGATGGCACTGCCTGTCCTGTTGTGTACAAGGATTCTTCCATTCCGTGTAACATCCTGAGAATCACGCTTCTGTGTGGATGGAGGGCCAGAACCCTTCGACTGAAGAGTACTGTTTCATGGTGTGAATGTGCCAACATTTGTCCGTTCATTCTGATGACGTGCTCCCAAGCTGAATCCAGTGTTCGGCTAGTTGCAGTAAATCTACCGTTTCTTGTACTGTCCCTGTGATGCTTTTACTTCTCTTGGGTAAACACCTGAGAGTGGAAGTTCGGTTCAAGGAGCGGGTGAATGTTTAGTTTTATAAGATGCTGCCAGGCTTTGTCCAAGGTGGTTGGACCATTTCACCTCCAATGCTGTGAATTTTAGTTGTTCTGTATCTTCACCAACCATCGGGGTTGCCATTCTTTTCCATTTTGCCTATTCTGGTGAGTGTGCAATGATATTTCGTGGTTTAATTTGATTTTCCTGATTACTAATGTTGCCGAACATCGTTTCATGTACTTTTTAGACAGTCATGTATCTACCTTTGTCAAGTGAAAAATTAGGCTGGTTTTTGCCTAACAACCTAAAAGGTAAACATTTTCTGTGTCAACATTTATTGTCTCGCAGATGAATATCATAGGACGAAGGATCCAGGACTGTGGACATTTTTCTGATGCTGAAATAATCAGTTAAAAATGAA
>PVJD01013549.1:0-33428 GCA_004026545.1 Mormoops blainvillei
ACCCAACCCAACGCCAATTCTTGACTTCTTCCTGCCACTTCTCTCAAAACCTGCTTCCTCCCAGTCTCCCCCACGGTAAACCTCACATAAAGGACCTCTGCCCGCATCCTGCCCACCATCTGTCCGTCCCCCTTCTCCAGTGGTTTGCACCAGGTGCAACACATGGAGGCCTCAGGGCTTGAGTGCGCAGCACCTGCCTGGGGCCACCCAGGCCCATCGCACCCTGATCCTTCAATGGCTGGCTCCTTTCTACCTCTGCCTCTTCCTTCAATAACTTCTCCTCAGCAGACTCCCTCCTACCTCTGGTCC
Source organism: Mormoops blainvillei (assembly GCA_004026545.1). Classification (NCBI taxonomy): domain Eukaryota; kingdom Metazoa; phylum Chordata; class Mammalia; order Chiroptera; family Mormoopidae; genus Mormoops; species Mormoops blainvillei. Next base: position 310 of record PVJD01013549.1, read on the forward strand.
ACTGCCACTTTGCCACATGTCTGTGTTCGCGCTCACTGCTGCCTCCAGCACTGAGATGCCCCCCCAAGTGGCAGGGTCACAGCCATTCACCCACATGCCCCTGAATCCAGCACAGAGCAAGCATTCAGATATCTGTGAACTGCACAAGTCACAGGGAAGGTTGGTCACAAAGGCTCATGAAAAGAGACACTGAATCAGGCCTGGGGAGAATGGGATTTTGGCTACTACCTTGTCTTTGTTTCTAGCAAAACCACCTGAAAGTCAATTAATAAAGAACTCTCACTGCAGCAGCTAACACATGAGTGCCAAGGTGCCAGGTTCTACTCTAAGTCACATAGCAACTCATTTTGTTCTCAAAAGTGCCCCACGTGGACTATCACAGGTGAAGTAACAGGCACGAAAAGATTGCTAACTCACACTAGGGCACAAAGCTAGCGCCGGCCAAGCCAGGATCCCAGGCAGGTCGGGTCCTGGGCCGGGTCCCGGGCCGGTGCTCCCACCGCTGTGTCATGCACCGTCTCCCATAGCAGCTTCCCCGTCACCTCCCATGAACATCTCCACTCCACTGGGAAGATTCTGGCCTCACCCACCAGTGGTCTCCCAGCGGCTAACACCAATGGGCACTCAAGTGACATCCATGGAGCAGTTCACAGTTTAGCACTGTCACATATGTGATCAACAGTAACAAAAAAGATGCCAGGGGTTCAGAAGCTCCCACCTGCAGAAGGAACTCAAGCCTACCACGTACTACCCAGCCCTGTTCAGCAGACCCTCGCAATCCCGTCCCCATGACCCACACTTACAGTTTCATCTTCCAGTCGGAGCTGAAGGCTCTTGTCGCCCTCCTTGTAGTCCTTGGTTAATTCGGCTGAGCGCCACACTTCATCAGGGTCAGGGATCCAGACCCTTGTGTACTGAAAGATTAAAACAGAAGAAACTTAGACACAAAGTGAAGCTTTCAGGTTTCTAACTGTGTGCCTGTCTACAGGGGCGACTCATTTCAAGACACAAGATGATCCAAAACCGTGATAACAGGTCAGTAATTCACAGGTAACAGGAGGCACCCTCTGGATCCTAAGAGAATATCACAGATCAATGAAATTAGAATTCTACCAGGGAGACTGCCAAGCCTGCAGTTTTCCCCGGAGTTTTGCACCATCACCTCCAAGAGTGGTACAAAATAGCGATGTGCGTGGTGGGGAGGCAGGGCGGGGGGGATCATTGTGCTGCAAACAACAAAACGACACATGCAAAACCCAACAAGACGGCACAGCCAATCTTGGAAGCTTGGGAATCTCTGCTCTGATATTCTGCATTCAGGCACAAAGCCATTTTCCTGCAGAAGTGAATGACAGCCGTCAGCAAATGGAATGTGTATTCATCTAGTCCTAAACTGTCAGCAACCTCAGTTTATTTGTGCATTCCTTCAGTCACAAACATACCCCCAAATCCCATTCAACCCCCATGAGCAGCTCTCCGGATTCAGCGGGTCATTAAGCTTGCCAAACCCTGGCAGGGAGAACCCAGCCCTGGGAAAACACTGACGCCCCTCAATTCAACTCGGGGATCCTCAGCCCTGAATGCCCTTTAGAATCACCTGGGGGCTTTGACCATCCAAGTCTGGGTTCCAGCTCAGAACGAGCTCAGTTAGAACCGAGGTGAACAGAAGACCCCCCAGGTGAGTGTCGGGTGCAGCCAGGCAGAACCACAGGTCCTCTGCACTAAACCCCAGGTCAGCACCTGGATCTGCAGGCTGCCCCTGGTGGCGCCGCTCTGCTCACGTCTGTCAGGCAGACTCCCGAGTTTCAGGCGCGTCGTCGCTGCGCGACTTCCACGGGGCCGGCTGGCTTTAGAAGCCGTCTGTACGCACGCGCGTGCGCGCCACACATACATGGCTTTGGCGCCAGACTTTTCTTAGCAAATCTGAGGCTAATGGCTCTTTTAACCAAAAGGTCAACCAGAATGTGTGCTGGGGTCGGCATAATCCACCTCCCTCGCAGGGCGACAGCTCCAGGCACAGACCCTGTGGCCCGTCAGGGCGGCTTGGACACAAGCAGCCTGGAGGCTTTATTTCGGTCCTTTGCACCTTCTTTCCAGTGCTTTCCTCTGGGCCGTCACTGGTCTTTTCAAAAAGTGAGCCCATGGGCTCTGCCATGCTTGCCTCTGGTGCAGTTTTGACCAGGGAAAGTCCTGAGGCAAAAGGTAGGACACTGATCCACAGGAGAGCAAGCAGCCGCCAGCCCACCTCTGGGCCGCCTTCTGCTCAGGGAGCAAAGCCCAGTCTTCGTTTGTTTGGGCATGATAAAGAATCTCTTTCACACCATCTTCTCTTTGCCGGCCTTACTGCAAGGCATGACTGTATCTTTACAGGAAGATACTAGAGAGCTTTACAGTATTTAAGAGCTTTAGAGTAAGACATTAAGAATGTTCTAAGGTAAGTCCAGAGAAAACGGAGTGTTTGCCAACCTTAACCGTCAACATTTCTTCCCTCCTCAGATGTTCTAACTTCCTTCCTCCACTGTCTTTTCAGCGCACCGTCTGTCCAGCTGCGATGCCTTGTAAGACCCCGTCCCCCAGTTGGAGGTGAAGGGACCATTCCTCAGCCTCACTACCATTTCCACTACGCTCCTGTGACTTCCCCTCCAGCCAAGGGGGTACAGCACACCCAAGAAATTTAACTCAAATCAAAGTCTCCACTCGGTGTGAACTGTTTCAGAAGTGGCTCAAAATAAGAGAGTCATGACTGAGAAAGAATGAGGGAATCCCAGCAGAAACTGAGTGGAGGTGAGGATGTGTGGTCAAGCTGTGTGACATCCTGGAAGCCAAGGACCCCGGTCCCTGTTCACCCAGGGACTCCTCTGGCCTTAACCCTGCACCCCATGTGCCGCTCACTGGACAGCTGATTGCACCCAGCACTGGGGAATCTCACTGCCTGGCTCTACCTCTGGGTCCATTTAACTTCCTGGTTATACGGATCCCTTATCATCTTCTCTATTTTCCCAAACCCACAGAACTCATCACAGCACTGGGGGCATAAGCGAACCCCAATGATACTTCCGCTCTTTGCTACATCAAGTAAGGACCTCAGCCTCGGCATTCCTAGGGGCCTCTTGGAAACGTAGCATCGCAGTCCCCACCCACAGACCTGAATGGGAAGGAATGCACCTAAGAGCCTGCTGTCCTCCTCCTCCCACATGATCTTGCACTTCCCAGCCTTCGTACACAGGTCAGCAAACGACAGCCCTGGGCCAAACGCAGTGTGCCACCAGCTTTGTATAGCCCATGGGTTTAAGAATCGTCTTTAAATGTTCGAATGGCTAAAAAATTTTCAAAAGAATGATATTCACATAAAACATGAAAAGTATATGACACGAACGTCAAATTTGGTGTCCATAAATACTTTTATTGGAACGCAACTATGCATTCCGTTCATGTACTACCTATGGTGGCCTCCACACTTTAGTCGTCAAGTTGTACAGCTGTAACACTGGTGTAATGGCCCAAAATCCTGGAAGATTTACTACCTGGCCTTTTACAGAAAAGGTCTGCTGCCTGCTATCTTTATACACGCTATTTCCTCCACCCAGGATGCTCATCCCTCACCTGTCCACAAGGGCCAAGTCCAAGTTCCAGTGCCATATCCTCACTGAACCCTTCCTTCCCCAACCCAAGCTACCTCAATCGATTCTTCTGTGGTTAACTTCATGGTTTTATAGTCATCTCTTTCATATTAGTTTCATCTCACTACTTCAAGGTCTTTCAGGTATGCTATTGGGCATCTTTGCATCCCCGGCATGTAGAAGATGTGCCATAAATGTTTGCTAACACAGGAATCAGTAAAGAGAATGTGCATTTGTGGGGCACCTGGTTTATACACAAAACATAATGTGATAAGTACCATGTAATCAAATACAAACATGAAGATCTATCCCTGACCTTTAGAGTCATGTAATCTAGTTGGGTAGATAATTCACATAAAGATATACTCTAAAGAGTCATGCGATGGTTACTTAGAGAGTAACAGCTGTTAGTAGGGGAAGGCAAGATGAGAGAAGGGAGGGCAACAACGGTTAATGCCAATTTGGAAAGAGGGTGGACATGGCCAAATTCTCCTTAACTTTTTTTGAGGGTGGTGTACATCACAGATCCGATCGAGCAAGCTTTAGACTCAAACCCAATAAACATCTGAGCACCTAACGTGTGCCCGCTCTGTGCCAGAGGCAGCCATGTCTGCTCCATAACCACAATGAAGACACATGTGGCCTCACTTGAGATTACATTGAGATTACAGCTGTTGGCTGTAACTCCAGAATAAAGTAAACCCTGTGCTGTGACAGTGCCACTGGGTGCCATATGCAAGCAGGTTCCCTCAGCTTCCTGCTGCCCCACCTTCGTCCTGCTTCATGGGTTCTCAGCTTGATATGCCTCTGAGTTACTGAGCAGAGCTCTTTACCTAACGTCACGCATACCATGTTTGAAAAGCGATTTATAGGACTTTCAAGGGCAATTTTAGCCATAGTCAAATTTTGCTTTACGCACTGCCTTTGCAAACAACTCTTCACCGCCCGCTTTCCTCCTAGACCCACTCCCCCATCCCATCCCACCTCTGAGGAAGACGCATCGCATCTGTAACCCAGTACAAGGTGGAACATCACCAGTGCAAAGTAAACAGCCAAGAGAACAGATTAAGAAGGGAGGGACGGCACCACAGTAGCCAGCAGAGACTGGAGGGAGCAAGACAGACGTTATCTGAGTGGTGGAAATGGAAAGAATGTGGAGAAGGAGGGGTAATGAAAATGTTTTTAACTAGATACAGGTGGTTGATACACAACACTGTTTTACATGCCAATGAACTGTTCATTTTACATAGTTAATTTTATGTTACAGGAATTTCTTTTCATTTTATAATTGTTTTGGTTGCAGATGAAGCACACAGCATCCTGCACACGGCCTGCGGGCATGGGTTCTCCCTGCTAGTCCCTGGGAAAGCAGTAAGATAGAATATATGCTTTTAACAGAAAGCCGTCACTTCTGTGAGCCAAACGCTCTGTTTCTCCGGTTCTTTGTTGCCTCTTCATTTTCTAACCTTCATGAAATTCCTGACGTATAACGGCTTCCCTGGAGGTAGTTAAGCTTGCTCACATAATACAGTGCTACGCCATTTGTCACTATCCTGTTTTAACAATGCTTAATTCCATCACGTCAAAGCAAATGATACAAGTGCACTGGTACAGAGAGTCTTCCCCTGCTCCCGGTTCCCTTCCTGAGTCTCTGCAGGGCTGGCCCAGAGGCAGTTCTCAGACCTACAACTGGACCACGTGGCCACCTACGGTGACAGTGCTCAGCCCTGGCAGCACATCAGAATCCCCTGGGGGGGCTGTTCCAGCATCCCAAGCCGGGCAACCTCTCAGGCCCAGTATTTCAGTTTCTGAGGGCGGAAACCTGGCAGTGTTTTTTTCAAGCTCCCCAGATGCATTCAATGTGCCTGCTAGTTGAGAACCGCCAGTCCACATGGTTTGACTTGGTGACTGATTTCCAGGGCACCACAGACCCTCATGTGCCTAGAGGCTGCCCCCCACCAGCCTGTGGTGGGCCACGGAATCCCAGTTGGGGACTCCTTCTCCTGACCTAAAAGCACTATCTCCAGGAAGCCCCTGCTGAAACGCAAATACAATATCGAGAAGAGCAAAGCCTTCGCACATTTATACTAATTATCACACAGTACAGTGCTGTGGTAGAGTGTGTGGGCTCTAGAGCCAGGCAGTCTGGGTAAGAATTCCAACCACCACATCGCTTGGGTAGACTGATGTATGGGTCTGAGCCTGTTCCTTCAGTCATACAATGGGGTAAAATTCAGACGTTCACATGGTGTTCCAAGAATGAAATGGGATCCCACGGTACTGGAGTACTTACTGTAAGCGTTAGCAATAGTGATGATGTTCAGTCTAGAAGGCAGGATCCTCATGGGATCTTGCACAGGATTAAGGGATGGGAATGGGAAAGTAACATTTCATTTCCCATGAAAGCCTGGGGTATTCCACGCTACTGGGATCCTTTGGATGTTCTACAAGTGGTAAACACAGGTAGCCATGCCTTGCCTCAATGCCAACTCCTGGATGGAGCCTTCAACTCCGAAACCCCATGAGAAGGGATTCTCAGTGCTGACTGGCATCTGAGAATTATCTGCAGATCTAAAAAAACAAATAAATGACACTCATGTCCCACACTTAAAAAATTAAGATGAAATCATTAGGAGTAGGGCCCAAGCACTGTAGTTTTTGTGTTGTCTTATTTTAAGCTTCCTAAGAGATGAATGTGCCATCCAGGTGACAACCACTGTTTGAGAGTGAGCCTCGGGACAAGGGCTGACTTCGGGGAGAAGGGACTAGGACACTGGGCACCTTGACTTCCCCCCACAATAACCTTACACCAATATAAGTAATTTCAAGTACTATAACCACTTATTAACTTTAACCCTAAGATAAGTAGGGTTACTGCTAATATTTCATAGATGAAAAACTGTGAGTAAGGATTACGATTTGCCCAAGTCGCCTAGTTGAGTTTGGGGCAGAAGCAAAGATCTCAGACAGACTCTAAGTTTCTTACTGTCTCCCCCTCACGGAAAAATATTGACTTTCTTACAGCACCCTGGGTCCCAGTGAGTATATATTTTATATAAATGTCTTGTGACTACACAAAAAATAAGTGCAAATGCACATTTACAATGACACTCCAAGTTAAGCACCAGGTGGTTCCAGAGTTAATAACTGGGCAATTGAAGTTTTGGTTGCCACATTTCTTGATTTGAAGCAAGGCAGCCTGGGCACAGACCCCTAGGAATGGACAAAAGGTGACCCCCCCAGCCTGATCTGTCAGCTGAGTTGATCCACTGCCTGTCCATTCCTGCCTATATTTAGGGGACAAGGAGCAGGACCACTGCCTAGCTCATGGCTGTGCCCCTCACACAAACATGCGGCCCTCCCACCGCTGCTCTGTAATGAAAGCCAGGCTCCAGGTGCAGAAGGGAAGGAAACGGTTTTGATAAAACAGAGAAAACAGCCCACAGCATTTGCTCAGGGCATGAATTTCGTTCTAGAACTCGCTGGGGAAGATGCGAGACTAAGCGGATCATCTTCCATTGTTCAAGGAGCACGGAAGCCACCAGTACCTCCATCCAGGACCAGTCTGAGACCCAGTGCAGACGGCAGCACCAACAAGCAAAAGTCACCAGCCCCGAACTAAGTGGACAGGCCAGGCCATGGCTCTCAGGGGAAAACATACTGTTAAGGGCAGGGACGTGAGACCCGGAACTAAGACGCCCCCTGAGGCGGGAAGGATGCACTCAGCAAAAGGACAGCAGGGTGCTGCACCAACCCTGCCGGAGCCCCAGGTCCAGGGACAAACTGATTGGGGGGTAAGCTGAGAAAACAGTGCTGAGGGACTAAAAAACCTCCGAGGGGAAGGAAAAAAGCAAAAAACAAAAAACCATGTACCACTTATTATAAATGGAGATACATATAGCTCAGCTTTTTAGTGAGGTTAGAAAACCACACACACATGTCTGGAAAATGTCATAAATGATGTTCTCTGGTGTAAATGTATCCACTTTGAAGCTTCTCTGTTAAAGCACCAGTTCTTTGGAGGGGGGGAGACAAAGAGAGAAAAAAAACACAACACATCCAAGCCAAGCCAACAGTTTCCTTTCAGCACCATCACAATAGCAGCGTCCCCAGCCTCGGTGCCAGCCAAGCACTCACTGCCGTGCGTCAGGAACTGGGAACGCACCTTGCCTCACTGCCCTTGCAGCAGGAAGTGGGTCACATTTCACCCTTTTGCAAAACAGAAGTCGGGAGGACAAAGGTTAGGCGTTTTACCCCCTCTAAGCAGAACCTCCCACGATCCTCTCTCACAACTGAGGTCTGAAGGTCGTGGTTCATTGGCCCAGCTACATCCTGAACCCCATGGTGGTGATCAGTCCCCCAAACTTGAGGGGCCGACGTCAGGAACATCCCCACCAGCACCTTTCTTCTCATCTCTTGGGCTCCCACTATAAGAGACAGGAGACCAAGGAGGTCAGGTACCAGCCTCACTCCATCACAGGCTCAGTTTCCTCACCAGTGAAGCAGGGAAATATGACCAGCATTAGGGCTGCTGTGAGGATTTAATGAAATGATGTACATAAGACAGTCAGCGCAGCATCTGGCACAAAGTAAGTGCTCAGTTGTAACTGTCACTGTGGCAGGAACTCAGGTCCGGGGCAGCTCAGACACAAATAATCCCAACGGAGCCTGGCTGAGAACCAGCCAGTCCATGTGGTTTGACTGGGTGACTGGTTTCCAGAGCACCACAGACCCTCACGCGCCTAGAGGCTTCTCCCCACCAGCCTATGGTGGGCCATGGAATCCCAGCTGAGCCCTCTGCAGACTAAGTATCAAGGGAACATAAAAGCTCCTCCCTTCAGATCGATTTCTGGAGTTAGTTAGCGCCTTCTCCCCCAGCAGCGAGTCCAGCTTCCCATCCTCCTGTTTACCCGTCCGCGAAAGGCTTCTGGACCACAACTCCCTCTCCTTGCCTAAACACTGGGAGTCTGCCTGTAACTTAAAGCCAGAGGTAATTATGTGTTACATTAAATATAATTAAATATATGTAAATATCCTGTTTATCCAGAAGTAAATGAAAATCCACGTGTAATTTCCAAGCCAATGAGGCGGGTTCCTGAGGCCCGACCCAGATTCCTTCATAACTTGCTCCTTGTTCTTTTCCAGACGAGGAAGAGAGACTGCGAGCACAAAAACCACGCAGCATCACTAGGGGAAAGGAAGATGCCAAAAAAAAAAAAAAAGCAGAGAAGCAAGCTTCATCCTGTAAAGTTATACTAAAACCCAATACTTCCTATCATTTAAATGAAAACAAAAGTCAAACACGCCAAAGGCAGCTCCATCTCCCTATTTCTGGCACTGGCCATCACGTCATATTGTTGATACACGCCTATGGCTGTATGTCATGTCAACCCAGCCTTTTGAGAAAAGACTCCGCTCTTTCTGATATCTGATGACATCATCAGTCACCAGGAGGTCTTGATCCGCATTCTTCTATGCCTGTGTTTGAAGCTCACAAAGAACCAAGTCTCCACGTGGCTGTTGACGGCAAAATTTACCTGTTTACTGCCTTGCAGATGTTGTTGGTAGAGGGAGCAGTGTGTCCTCGAGTGACAGAGGGACCAGATGGGAAGTCCACGGGGTTCCGGCAGCAAGGCTGAGCCACTCTGCCCAGCTGGTTTTTACCTGTAGCTCACTTGTGACGGTAGCTGCAGTGATACCCGAGGCTTGGAAAGAGCTATAAAGCAGTGGATGCTGAGGTTTTGGAAAGGTCACTGAAAGTGCCCATTTAAAAAGAGGTACGCCAATGGCAAGTCGGTTTTGTAAGGCTGCAATGCTAAATCCATTAACCTGCTTGAAGAAGCGAAAAGAGAAGATGAAAAGAGAAGATGTGTTCAAAGCTAGCCCATGTCACGCCACTAAATATATGTCTAGGTCCTATCGAGAAGCTAAAGCTTTGTTGAAATCCTACCTCCAGCAACATGACTGCAGCTCCTGGACTTAGTAAGTTGGACTATAAATTCTCTCTGTCCAGAGCAGTTTAGTACATGAATTAAGCAATCCATAGGCATGTTACAAACCTTTAAGTCATTTAATACATTTTTCTAGAACATACTATCTTCATGTCCACCTAAGTTTTTTTGAAATAACCCAACTTTTTAAATCCAAATATGATGCCATCACTGGATAGTTGTTTTCTCTTTTGTCCTCTCAGGTACACACTTCTGATTCCAACAATCAAAGACTAGTATGTTGCTTTACCTCCAAAAACAGTCTTCACAGTTTACAATCACTACCACACTTATTAGAAAGTCATGACCCGCCATGGTTGGTATGGTTGAGTGGACTGAGTGCCAGCCTGTGAGCCAAAGGGTCGCCGGTTCGATTCCCAGTCAGGGCACATGCCTGAGTTGTGTGCCAGGTACCCAGTAGGTGGCATGCGGAAGGCAGCCACACATTGATGTTTCTCTCCCTCTGTTCCTCTCTTCCCCTCTCTATAAAAATAAATAAATAAAATCTTAAAAAAGAAAAAGTCACGACCCCTAGAAATATTCACCAAGTCAGAGTTTGTTTGCTTCTATTCCAAAAATTTAAGATCTGTTCCATTATGTGACCTCTCCACACAACCGAAATCAGCACTGTCTGAAGTTAGTTCAGGCTAAGTTACTTCTGCAAACAGTACTTCACTGGTCAAAATTAAGTAGTTAAGAGAATGTCTAGGGACATCATTCTTTTCTCAGGAAAAAATTTGGAGAAACTGCCCCTTGCATATGGACATATGTGTACAGCTTGGTTTTCTCTTGCTTTAAGAGATCACCTATCTTAGAACTTAAAACACCTGACGCACTGGCATTTGAGGTTCAAGCCAGCTCTCAATCTTCCTTTTACAGGATAAAGCCCGCCAGCCTCCCCCACTTTATTTTTGAGGCTGACTCAATAAACATTCTTTAACTGTTGCATGTGCCCCATAGATTATAAGGTCCACTGACTGGAACATGGCCTCTAGTTTGTTCATTCATTCATTCATTCATTCATGGGTGGGTATTTACTGAACACCTACCACAAGAGAGGCACTGTGCAAGGTACTGGAACACAGTGGAAAAAAAACATGTCCCTGTCTTCAAGGGTGTCAAACCATATCATGTCATTAATCTACTGAGAAGGTCATAACTGCCTGGACAGCACAGAAATCCACAGTACGTGACAGGGACCAAACCAAGCCCAGGTTATCAGGAAAGGCTTTGCTGAAAAAGCAAGATTCAAGCTGATCCCTAGGCAGACAAGGAGTTGGTGAGGCATGGTAGGGAGAGAAGAATGTTCTGGGCTGAGAGGTTATCTCAGCCCAGGGCAGGAAGGCGTAGGGCTTGCTGAAGAGCTGAAAGGTGGCCAGAGTGGGTGGGACGGAGTGCAGAGGACAGGGCTCAGAATGACACTGGGGAGACATACAGGCAGTTCTCAGGAGCCACAGGACACATTCTTTATAATATTCCATGGCCACTGGAAATGTATGCATGGGCTTTAAACATGAGGAGAGACATGGTCAAAACTACGTAACTAAAAGATCAGTTCTTATAGATTAATGGGTAAGGAAAAAGAACCCTCGCTGTGAGAGTTTAGTTCAATCTTCCAAAGTGCATGCTGCCAGTCCTTAATCTCTGTCCTCGTGCAAACACTCACCCTATCCTGAATAACCTGTCTTTCAAATTCTGTCCCTGAATATACTTTGGACTTCATTTACTAGGTACTTCATCATCCCAGACAACTCAACTGCCACTCCCACCATTCTTCCTCAGGGACATGCTCACATAGCTTTCAAATCTTCTTTATTCACATATTATTTTATTTCATCCTCAACCAGGTGTCCCTATTTTTTTCTCCACTGCATTTGACCACGTGGGGTTTATCTGGAGTTTCAGGGAGTTGAGCAGGAATGTTTAATAGGAAGAAGACAGAATGTTCCGTCGGGGTACACTGGCAAACAGGCACGGTAACAGCATCTAAAACTCTGGGGCCTAGGGAAAAGGGAGAAAAGTATTCCGGAACCAACGGACACTCTCACTGGGTAGTGGCCATGAAGCTGACTGTGACTTTTGAGCTAAAAAGTGCAATGGGTGTCTGCAGTGTAAGCTGTTATTAACCAAAAACCTTCCAGTGATGCCGCTGATTTTCGTCCTGGTGCCAAGGGGAATTACTGAGCAGCCATTATCAATAATGCATCCTGCCCGTTTGGAACTGAATCCTTCTTTGGAGAGCTCTATCCAGTGTTAATATCAAACAAACCTGCTGTCGGAGAGCCATAGATTTTCTAGGCTGATCACAGCTAACTCATCTCCTCCATGCCAAATGATGATGTTTGAGAGACTGATTCAGGTGCAGTTTTATACTGAAATGTCACTTCAGGGACTGCTGAAAAGTGGGTCTGCAGTTTGAAAGAAATGCTGACCCAATCCCTCTATGTTACTAACCAGAAAAGACTTCAGAGAGTTGTAGAAAAAGAGGGGAGGACCTGTGGTCGGTGTGTCACACGTGCCCTTTATAGGCTCTTTTCTAAAGGATGGGGCTGGGAGGGGGAGGATTCAGCTCAATGAGAAAAACTAAAGTGAGAGAATGCGGGTTCATCTTCTCAGCTTAAAACTCCCCTCCCCCCAGGAGTTATTACGAAAAACTACTGGGAGAAGGGGCATGAAATGAGGGGGACCAACTGCGCTTCCTGCTGAGTCTGCGCATGGGCCGTCCATTGCTGGAGCGTACCTGAGGTGGGGGAAGGGAAGCCCGTGCTTGCTGCCTCTTCCCCTCACCTGAGCAGCACTAACACTCCACCCAGCGGGCGGCGCTGCCGAGGGGCTCCGAGTTATCGCTGCTCCTACGGCCAGCACAGGGAGCCACGAGGGGAGGTGACAAAGGGGCACTCAGTCTTGCTGGCACTGTCTTCCTCACCAAGTTTGCCACAAGCATGTTCTAGGAAAGTTATACATACAGCACTTTTAAACCGGACACATTTTAAATCCAGATGCGTTCAAAAACTCTGAGGCAACCTGAGTGAGACTTAATTCTCCAACAAAACTCTCACTTTCATACAGATGCCTGACGTGCTAGATCACCAATAGGCTCCTGGTAAATGTGTCAGTGGATTAATGGTAGGTACGGCGATATTACTAGATGTGCATCCCCGATCTCAAAATAGGTACACGGGCAAGGTGTTAACTCATCCAGGTTTTTGGACAAAGCCTGAGTAACACTGTATCCCTTCCAGTACCATTTAAGTGTTAAAATAGGGGCGCATCCAGGTCTATAGCTCTGGCCTTCCCCAACGGTCCCTGTGCTGAGACCCAGCACAGCACAAATGACAGCCTGGGGGAAGATCACAAAGCAACACCCACGACGCCTGCAGCAAAGGTAAATCATGATCCAGGCAGTGCCCATCTTAAAATACAAATGTATAAGAAGAGATGAAAGAAAAGCAATCATTGTACTTTTGAACATAGGCTGAGTTACATTTCCTGTTTCCACGATGACTGAGAACATGGAGCTGCAAAAGTCCAGCAAAAGCAACTGCCTCTTGGTGTGCCAGGTGTGCCAGTCTGGTAAGCAGGTTACCGAGGGGTGTGGGCCTCCCTTGGCATCGAAATCACAGAACTGCCATGTCAGATCATTCGAGTTCTCCAGGCCTCGGTTTTCCCAGTGAGTGGGCTGAACTTAAAGAAGCTCTAAATCCAAATGCTACGTCTGCATTTATCATTCACTCACCTCCCTGCTTCCCAGGAAGAGGGCCACCTCTGGCTAAAATCTTTACTATTGACCACCCAATATATCCATGGAAAGGTCGTGGGTTACGGCTCAAGAGAAAGCCCTCTCTCTGATCACAGAGACCACGAGAAACCATCAGTTCAAGTGTTTTGTTTTTAGGGGAGCAAGGGCTGGGTCTACCCCTTTTTAGCAGGTGAGGGACACAGTGGTCAGCCCAACAGCTTGCTGCTCTCTACAGTGAAAAAGTGCCCCAAGAGCCAGCAGGGGATGAGTGAGAGGCGCACAGTTCCCCGGTAATAAATCATCATTAGATGTTTAAAACAGGCCATGTACTGCTCCTCCTCTCCTGCTGTATCCACCATCTGCCTGTGTTTCACACAGCACCTTCATATTTTGGTTAACACTTAGCTCTAGAGTCTGCTTTCACCGCCAACAGAAGGATGAAGAGCAGCAGCAGGTTACGACAGCGCTCCACCCCTCCCAGCTGAGGGGTTAATCACCCAAATGCCAGCACGGTTTTCCCTGCCGAGTCCCAACATCCCACCCCCACGTTCAAGGGCTGCACAAGAGCTCAGTGCTGTCCAGCCTCGTTGTTCACTAGCCCACGGCTGGATGGGACGCCCTGCCCGTGCTCCTTTGTGTGCCCGCTCACTCCTCTGTGTTCCACAGCTAGGAAAGCACCATCCGTTTAAAAAGAGCATTGCCGTTTCCAAAGGGTTTCACCAATGTGGAGCCTCAGAATTCCATGAGACAGGTAGCACAGGAGTTCTTAGAAGCATTTCACACATGAAGGACACAGAGATCCACAGAGGGGAAGGGGCTCGACCAACTCACAACCTGAAAAGGAACGGACCCAGAAGCAGAGCTCACTCCCCAGCCAGTGCTCCTTCCACCCCGCCAAGCACCAACCCAATAGTCGAAGCGAAATGAGGACGTCCAGTCAGGCACGAAGACCTGTTGACTCACCCACATTCATTCGGGCACACAGAACAAGCCAGATGCTGTCAGCATCTCCCTAGAGTTCACCTTCTACTCCAGAGTCCTGCTCTGCTGCCTTAGTTCATCTTTCACCCGAAATACTACGGTCTGTTCTCAACTGGCCTTCCTTCCGCCAATCTCTCCCTGCTCCAATGGATTTTCTAGACTGCTTGCTTCTGCAATAGCATTTTTCAACTAGGGTGAGGGTACGGGGACAAAACCGTCCCCAGGGGAGACGTTTCGGGTTGCCACACTGGGGTGGGAGGGAGGTGGGCGCTAATGGCTTCCAGTAGGTAGAGGCCAGGGCTGCTGCTGAATACTCGACAATGCACAGGACAGCCCCACAGCGCAAACTGACCCGGCCCCAAATACCAACAGTGTCGAGGTTGAGAAACTTTGTTCTACAGTTAGCATCCTAAAACAACAACAGAGAAACAAAAACGAAAAAGATCTTTCATCCATCATGAAGTCGTTCCCCAGCTTCTAACTGTCCGTGTTGTTTACAGGGTGAAGTTCATATAAGGCGGTTCACGATCGGGCCCAAGCATCTTTTCTGCCCACATTCCTGACTCCCTCCCGCCCCCACCCAGCACTCCTCCACTCCAGCCCCCCTACACTTGGTCTCCAAACACCTCCAAGCCTCCCTGCCTCCGCATGCTCTTTCCTCCGCCCTGGCCATCTTCCTCTCTTCCTCCCTCCACCTGCCCCGATGCTATCCTTCCTTTAAGTTCAGATTAAATATTACTCTTTTTGTTGAGCCTTTTTTTCCCTGTTGGCCTGAGGGGTCTCTCCGCTGTTTTCCCTACAACAGCTTGTAATCGTACTACAGCCACTTGCATAGGGTTTCCCTTCCTTCTGGGTAAGAATGAAAGGCTGTTTACCCATGTGTCCTGTGCCTATAGCACATGACCTGGAAAGCCTTTCAGAATGGGTTGGTTGAATGGGTGAACTCGGCCCTGTAGATTCCTGCTTCTCATAGCAAGAAGAGCTCTCTCCCACCAGAAATGCTAAATAGACTACTATCTAAATACCCCATCAGTGCAGGGCTGTCACCAGCCTGAGGACATCTGGGCACCAGGAAGGGCAGCTTGGTCTCCAAACTCCAGCTCGTACTCTGATGAGGCTGCACTTCTCTCTGCAGAGCTAGCACAGCCCGAGATCCTGTAACTCCTGAGGTCTTCTCTGTGGGCATTGCTGGCGCTGTGGGAATTTCTGGTTCCTGCAGATTTCAAAACCTTTGATGCAATGGGTGTGTTAAGTAAATGCAATGTTTTGTGTTTCTCTAGAGCTGAACAGAAGAAAGCCGGGAGCAGGGTCCTTAGCTCGGGTCTACAGTTATAGGGCAGCAGCCAAGAGACATTCCACAAAGTCCCAGCCTCCAGCTCTGTCTGATAACGAGGGACAAATCAACAGCTGACTTCGAATGCACTGTGTTCCACAGGCTGTCCAACTTCCATCATGGGGAACAAGCGACCCCCATGAGGCCTGGCCTGAAGCAGAAGGAACTAGGAGTCATCAAGGGCTCCTTGGCACCACCAGACCCTGTCAGTGTGGCAGGGATGCCGCTCAAATCCTCTCCACCAGCTTCAGAAAACACTGACCTCGGTCCTGTGGGGCTGATGCTCTGAAGGTGAGAGCCACTCTGATCGCCCAGGTACCAAGAGGCTACAATAGATCTGCAGCTGACATAACCAGAGAGCGTTAAAAAAAAAGAGCAAAGGTTGACTAATGCTGAGCTTTTGCCTCTGACCTGTGAGGGCTGAGGAAAGGGGACATAGTCCAGCTGAGCCTCTTACAGGCTTCAGGGACCCAGCCCGAGGTCTGGGAGCATCGTAAGCTTATGGAAAAGCATCATGATTTACAGAGGTGACAGCAATAAACAAGAAGCAGTCTTGTGTTCAAGGAGTATGAGCTGAGCAAAAGTTAGAAATGGGAGTTGCAGGTCTGAATCCTGGTCCCAGTCCTGTCAATAACTGCTATGTGACCCCGGACAAACTTTGGGCTCACTGAGGAAGGCCCACTTCCTTCCTCAGTTTCCTCATTTGTAGGAGCTTCCTGTCCTACCTCACAAGAGCATCAGAGGAAAGACAAGTCCAATCAGATATTAAGCCCCTCATGAGGACAGAAGGTGACACTGCCCAGCATTGTGTTAGAAGGAAGTCTTCTAAGGCATGGTCTTGCCTGTGCGGAGCTAGATGCACGGATAGCAAAGCCTAAAAAAGCAAACATTAACCATCAATTACAGGTAAGTGGCAGACAGGACACAGAGTTACTGGAGATCAGCACAGAATTAAATCTAGTGAGTGGTACCAGCTCTCAGAGATGCCAAAATGTGAGCTCACTCTGGCAGGAAGTCCAGGAGGAGTCTGCAAAGAGAACTTGACCCTCACGACTTGAAGCACATGTAGGACAAGGGTTAATATTCCAGGCAGGAAAGGGCAAGGTCATCAGCTGCGTTAGAGCCAGGGATTTGTGGGCAGATGTGCTGGGACTAAGTTCAAAAGGCAGGTCAAAGCCACATCATTAGCGGAGGACTTAAATCCCAGCTAAGGGATTCTCACCTTAACCTTTACCCAGAAGCAGCCAGGGAAAATGTATGAGTGGCCGGGTGGTGAGTAGAAAAGTATGTTTATAGCTATCGGGCATTACACGAATGCTAATTGTCATCACTGCTATTCTTGGCACCTCCCCCTGAAGCCTAGCACCATGTAAAGGGTACCCGGATGGTGAAATAAAAATATTAAAAGACAAGAGAGGTCAGTGAATAATTTATACCAACTTAATCACTTAACAATCCTCTGCACCCAGATGGAGTAGGCAAGGTAAGAAAAGCCAAGAACCTCTGGAAGCTAAGCAAATGAAATCAAACCAACGTAAGCTTAGGATGAAAAGACTTTCTCTACACGAATATGCTCTTAGAAGCCAGGTTTCCAAAACGACTTAGCTTTCTCAACCATGTTCTTGGTTTCCCTCCTTCCCAGGCCACTTTTCACTGTTCAGGTCACTGTTTCCTCTCCTCTGTCCACTTGTAAATGATGGAGGCCCCAGCCTCTTAACTCTCTCTTCTTTACCCTCCCCACCTCCCCACACACGGCACGCATCACACACACACGGCGCACACAGCACGCATGTCGCACAGTCCCCAGAGTGATCTTGTGGCTGCTAACTCTCACATATGTGACAGTCCTGACCTTTCCACTGAGATCTAGACCCGAGTAGCCAGCTTATTCTGGTATCTAATACAGTATGCATATGAAAGGGCTAAAGGTCAAACTGAACTCCTGCATCCTATTCCACTCCACACCTGTGTCTTTCCTAGTGTTTCCCACCTCAGGAAACTGTATCTCAATCCACTTGGTTACTCCAGCCCAAAGCCCAGAAGTGGTCCCGTCTTCTTTCCTTTCATACCCACATCCAATCCAGGAGCAAGCCTGCTATCTCGGCCTCCAAAAGATGCCTTGGATCTGATACATCCCCCATCCATTTACCCTGCCCCTTCCCTTCTCTCCAGGGCCGTGCCTATACCCTCTTACCAGGTCTCTGCACTACTCTCAGCTTCCAAACAGCAGTCAGAATTACTTTTTAAGTACATCAGATCATATCACTCCACTGCATTAAGAATAAAGTCTGAAGGCCTCATGGACGCTGGCAAACCTTGCATGTCCTCTCCCCCAACCCCAGCCCTTTCCACCCCCAGTACAGTGCACTGCAGCCACTGGTCTCCTCTTATTTCCTCGGGGCCTTTGAAATGGCAGCCTTCCCGCTTTCCAATGGCTCTGCCTTGTCATATGAATCTCAGCTTAAGTATCAACAGTCTAAAGTTCCTGACCAACAAATCTAAAAACAGTCTCTGTTAAGCACTTTCTACCATACCCCCTTTGGATTTTCTTCACGAAATGATACTGTTCATCTCTTGCCTGTGTTAGGTTCATAAATGTAAGCTCCGGGAGGTTAGAGACCTACCAGTTTTGTTCACTGTTCCATCTCTAAGAATAGGGCCTGATATGAGACAGGTGCTCAAATATTTGCAGAATAACCCAATCTGAGCTGAAATAAACCATGTGCACTACACAGACTTCGTCTCTGGAGGAAATGGGGAGATTCTGGTTGTCCTTGCCAGATGGGAGAGAGTTCTCTGGATTTCATGAGTCTGAGAGACTTCACAGAAAAGA
Organism: Mormoops blainvillei; assembly: GCA_004026545.1. Classification (NCBI taxonomy): domain Eukaryota; kingdom Metazoa; phylum Chordata; class Mammalia; order Chiroptera; family Mormoopidae; genus Mormoops; species Mormoops blainvillei. The sequence goes on from PVJD01013549.1 coordinate 18,806, forward strand.
GACAGGATAGGGAATGAAGGGTGGTATCTCAGGTGCATGCTAAGACACAGAGGAACCCAAGTTTTAAGCACCGACTGGATAGTGAAATGGGGGGCAGGTGTCAGGCTGACATGCCGGGGTAGCATTACTAATTGCATAGTGTGAATCAGTCTGTCATTCCCCTCCTTCACAAGTTAAAGAAGGGGACTGACTTTTCTGAGCATCACCGTGAGTCTGTCTTCATACCAGGTGCTTTCTATTTGTTCTCATTTAATCCTCATAACTCTTCAGTGAAGCACTATATCCCTCATTCCTATAAATGCTGGGGCTGCCACCCACAGCAGGTGCATCTCTCTCTATTTGGGGCCATGCGCCAGTGGCAGAGCAGGCCTGCATTCCAGTGGGTTCACGGTCCTTCCCTCTCCATTTACGCTACACTGCATTCCCCAAGAAAGACCAAGAGCTCCTGGCTTTTGGATTCAAGAAAGTAGGCAGCAAAAGGGGGAAGGGGAACCCAGGACGGGAAGCCCAAGTTCCCCATAAACAATTTGGATTGAGGAGAAACAAGCTCTCCATCCCTAACATGAACGTGGAGCCAGAAACCTGGGCCAGTAACTTCCGGCTCCCGGACACTCTCCTGCCACTGAAGCCCATTTCAAAAGATAAATATCCCTGGCAATTTGAAGCTCTACCAGTAAATGTACCTCGGGCCAGGGTGTGCTGGGCTGCGGAGCAATCGGAAGGCTGGACTTTGGTCCAGCGAGTCAAACTGCAAACCGCAATCCGAATCCAAGAGTGCTGCAAGGATAACCCCTGTCAACCTCCCGACATCTCCTGGATGAGCTCATTGCTTGAAAAATAGTCTTAAATGAAGGCACAGCTGTGAGAGCAAGAAGGAAGGATTGGCAGGATGTTTTCTTTCTTAAATTGCAAAAGATAAGCCAAGAAGCAGCCCTTAGCCAGAGGCGGGGCTCACTGAGGGCGAAGGGAGAAGGCTCAAGATGAAGGCGAGATCTGTCCGCCGGCTGTGGGAACCGAGCGGAAAGAGTGCCCCATTATGATCATGCCCTTGTGATGGCAGCGCCAGCCCGTCCTACCGTGCTCCCTCCCAGCACCCGAAGGGTGAGGGGCGCTAGGTAATGGGGGGGAGTGGCTTGCCTCAGTAGGGTTGGGGCTAAAGGAAGGAGGGAAAGAAGTGGAAGGAGGGGACAAAAGGGAAGAAAAGGAATCTTAAAAGTTGGGGGAGGGAGCATATTAGTTCCAAAAAACAGTATACTAGCTAATGGTCACCTCCCTCCTTCCACTCAGAATTGATAAATATGGGTCAAAGATTACAGTGAGCTAGTTCAGGGGTCCATATCCTGGGCTGTTAACAGCCTTCTGCACTAAAAAAAACGAACACTAAGGAAATAAGGAAAAAACAAGGGTACCAGCGACCTGGCCAAGCACAGACTCTGGCTCTAACAGTGTCCACAGGACCAACTTTGTCCATATTCCAGAGTCCAAGGAAGGCACAGGTGCACATGCCCCCACGGCAGTGCCTCCCAAGGTCTTCAGAACTCTGACTCTGTCAGGCCACACCAGGTACCCGCTCCTGCGCTCCCTGTCCCCATAACCACACAACCACGGGCTTGTCATAGTCCCAGAAACGAGCAAAGGGGGATTCAGTAGCTGGTCTAGGTTAGACATTTCTAAAAGCTGGTCATGAACTGACTCTTACTGGGCCAGGGCATCCTTCCGATATAAACTGGCCCTGAGCAGGGAGGCTGCTGGCTCTACTCACACCTTCGACAGCCGGACACCTGAGCTGTTGCCCCTGCCACCCTCCAGCTCCTTCAGGCAGTGTCAGATGAGCAATCTGAAACTACTCATGTTTGGTTTTCAAGGTTCTTCCAGAATATTTCCAACTGACTGAAGGGGCATTAGGCAAGTTGCTTGACAACGATTGTGATAAAACCAGTTGGGGTACTCACGCGTCACTTTGTATTACACTGCAAAATAAAGAAACCTAAACTAAGAATCTTGTATTTTTAAAAAACAATCAAGATAATACTATAAAATAAAATGTTGGTTACTTTTGTTCATTAGTGGTTTTTTAATATATTCTCTTTTTATGTTTATAGGATGCCAACTGTCCTTATATGTGAAGAACTACTCTTTATGAGTATGGCTGAGATATGTCCTCAATGACTTTGCAATATACAGATCATGTTATCATAGAAATGTACACCTGAAACCTATATAGTTTTATCAACCAATGTCACACCAATAAATTTAATTTTTAAAAAAACAGGCAATGAAAAAAATGTCTTCTAAGGAAAAAAAAATGGGGAAATGGCAGTTGAAGTTTTTTGTTTGGCATTAATTTATCTTGGCCAATTTTGAAAACTTGGCAAACCTACTTCAGTGACTAGGAGTCTTGTTGTTATTAGGTTGGTTTTTGTTTGTTTTCACTAGTTGATGAAATCCAAAGCCTGGGACCCACCGGTCTGAGTTCAGGTCTGGAGAGCACCACGGCGTGGAGTATAAACAGGGTTCTAGAAGCCAGAGACCTTCCTACTTTGCTTCATACTTGACAACACTAAAGAAATCCTTCTCTAAAAGAAATGAGCCTATAAACCCATTAAATGTCCCTAGATCCAGCCACTTACCTCCCGCCTGCAACGAGGTGCCGACAGGTGATCAAGAAAAGAAAACCAAGTACAAGTGTCAGCAGTCGAACACACTTGGGGAGTGCTCAGTGGCCCATTTGCTTTCTCAGATTCACGACGGTTATCAGTACACGTCCTGCAGTGAAAAATCTGTTTACTCAGAATTCCTCAGTTATATCTGACGAAGGAGCTTTATTTATTTTAAAGGCACGCAGATTCTGGCAAGATTCCTGCGCCATGAACCCCACTTTGGGAAACAGTGGCGCAGGGGGAGGAGCAGCTCAGCAGGAAGCGGGAGTCCCCTCTGCCCTCGTGGGCTCTGTGACCCCGAAGCCAGCTCCCGCCTTTGCCCACAGTTCCACCATTCCCATTTATCCGTTTCCTCTTACAGCCACCGGCTGGCTCCTGCATGCGGCAACCGCACACCTGCTGGACTCTAGTCAACACACTCTGTGGACCAGAAGGACAGCCACATACCCCAGGCTGGAGAAGGAAAGACACACTTACATGAGCATACAGACAGCAGGACCTGGACTTGCAGGGAGAGGGACAGTCCAGGAATCCAGAGAGGCTCAGAAAGCTCTTGGGAGCAGTCTGACAGCTCAGTGACAAGGTTAACTAGGTTAACCAGCTGACCACCTACTACAGACTGAATGTTTGTATATCCTACAAATTCATGTTAAATTCTAACATTCAATGTGATGGTATCTGGCGGGGGGTGGGGGGCGCATAGGAGGGTGCTGAGGTCCTGAGAGTAGAGATCTCATGAATGGGATTAGTGACCGTACTAAAGAGATATGGCCCTTCTGCCACGAGGCCACAGCAGGACCAGCCGCCAGAAAGCAGGCCCTCACTAGATAGCTAATCGGCCCATGCCCTGATCTTGGACTTCCCAGTCTCCAGAACTGCAAGAGACAGAGGTTTGTTGTTGAAGCCGCCCAGCCTATGGTGGTCCGTTGTAAAAGTCCCAAAGGTCTAAGGCACCGCACTCCCTCAAAGGCTCTGTGTCTAGGTTCCAGGAGGAAATGTGTGAAGGGGGTGAGGAAGAGATAACACTCACTCCCAGGGCAGCCCACCAAGGCACCTACTGCCTCCGTTGCAGTAAGCCTGCCCGAGAGCCTCTCCTAACTGCTACACCCGTTTCTCCACCTGTCCTTTCAACCCTCTCGGTGCAAATGTTACTCCAAAGTGGACTTTTTTATAAAATGTGGCGGGGGGGCCAACAGCACCTTGCCCCATAGCTGCCCCTCCAGAGTTGTGGTTTGACAAGAGGCCAGCAAACCTCCACATGCCACTTACAGTCTACCTTCAGTGGGGGTCTCCCGGAGCATCTGGTGTTACAAGAAGACAATGGGATGACGGACAAAGTGAAAAAATGCTACTTCACCCAAACCTTCTCTGGAATGGTGCTAAACGGTAACACCTATGGACCATTTGCTATGTACAAAGCACTGGGCCACACCCTAGGATGAACCAGGTTCCCGTGTGAAGGGGGCACTTTGCGACGGGCAGGGGGCGCGAGTGGGAAGCCCCCCATCCTGCAGTGCTCCTGCTGCAGGGAGAAGAATATCTGGGGGGTCTTCGGCCCTCTGAGTCACTTGTCTGTCCGTCCCGCCCAGTCCAAGGGAAGGGCATTTGTAGTTGGGTGTTTCTTTAAAACACTGAATTTGATCATTAAACTTAAAAATGACCAGGAGGTAGGAACTAAGAAAAATATTTTCATGTGACTAGCAGGCAAGCGAAACCGGGAAGAAAGTTATGAGTCACCCGAGACTCGAACGTGCCTTCCAAGAAAGCATCTGCTCTGTGTTCCCAGGAGGCTTTGCTAGCATCCCTCCCTCCTCCTCCTCCACCTTTCAATGGGCCCACAAAGCCTGCATGTAGGTCAGCCTCTTCGGTGGCTCCCTCCACGGGGGCCAGCAGGCCTCGGGATAAATTACCCTAACATAAACTCACCAGGGGATTGGCTGGTGGCCTATTCCCAGAGCCTAAGGGACCCCTCAGGCCATTATCCCAAATAGGATGATCCTCAGCTCTTAGAAAAACACCTGCTATTTTTAAATAACTCGGTAACAGCCAACAAAAGCTAACCGATGGCTCAGGACACTGCCAACTGATTCACATACCCCACACACAGGTGATTCATCCACCAGTTACTGTGAAGGTGACAGGAAAGGTGGGGGGAGCCACCAAAGCAAAACTTCCTCATTGTGAAGGCGCACAATCGCTGCACTGTAACGCCATAGAAACGCTCTCTCCAAAGCAAAGAGTTATCGTACCCAGGTGCTAGCTTAGGAGCTTTGTTTTTGATCCAAGCACATGAATCGGGTGTCCTAGAACATAAACGCTCACACGAGAAGAAAAGCTATTTCTGGGCAAATTTTTCAGTGCGGGTAGCATTTATTTAATAGTATTCCTATGTGCGCCCTTCCCTCCCCTTCCCTGTGAGGTGTAAGCTTTGTTGGAAAATAAAACCAGGAATCCACAAATTCACAAGCTCACACAAAGAAGCGCACAGAAGGGAGGGGAGAAGGGTGTAAAGCTGGTCTGGGGGCCCTTCTTCCGCCCATTAACTCTTATTTCACATTTTCCAAATTCTTGGTTACATAGGTTAAAATTTGACAAAAATGATTCATTTTGTTTAACAATACTCTTTTTCTAAAAATGCTATGACACCTCTCATGGAAACATGATATATTGGTGCTCCACACCCTTCTAACAAATCAGTTCAGTGTCATGTGGAGAAAAAGGGCTGAGAGCAGAGGCTCAGAGGAAATGTCTTCTTGCCACGGCCAAGGCAGCCTCAAGTGCAACGGGCTCAGGGCCCATCGTGGCGCCCGAGGCTAGAGGAGGTCTGAAAGGGGTTCCGATATAACAGGACAGGGGCAGAATGCCAGACATCACAGTCGTCCCTAAGCCATGCACCATACCCTACACCCACTTTACGGCCCTCCAGGCCTCATGCTGGGAATATTATAGCTCAAGTATGTTATGGGCCAGAGAGGCTGACCTAAAAACCACCTCCAGCAAGAAGACACAAATTTCTAATGTAAAACTGAATCCCAAGCTCCAAATACACAACATCAAAGAAATTTTTATAGCAACCTGTTGATACTATCAGGGGCTACCTCCATTTAAAATACATTCTTAAAAACAAATCAGTTCAGGTCCAGAGCCTCACTCTTTACTGTGTAAGGCAAGAACTGAGCCCTGGCTGGTGTGGCTCAGTGGACTGAGTGCCAGCCTGCAAACCATGAGGTCACCGGTTCAATTCACAGCCGGGGCACACATCTGGGTTGCGGACCAGGTCCCGGTTGGCGGTGTGCGAGAGGTAACCCATCCATGCATCTTGCGCTCACTGATGTAGCTCTACCTCTCTTTCTTCCTCTCTTCCCCTCTGAAAAAGTAAATAAATAAAATCTTTTTTTTAAAAAAAAAAAGCAAGAACTGAGAGGACAGGTGAAAAATGCTCCTGTCACATGGAATTTATTCTAAGTCCTAATCCTTTCTACCTCCAGGGAACATCCAGCCTAAGAATAACTAAAATTAGGGCCTAAATTTCACTCACAGATGCCCTCCCCAACTTCTGAGCCCCCTAAAGGCTGAGAGCATCAGGCACGAAGACCGCGAGGCTGTCTCCCCAGTGCAACTGAGGAAGCGGCTGCCAGTTTGCATAGACATGCTGCGTGTGGCCTGAGGACATCCGAGCACTTGGGATGCAAAGACAAGGCAGAGAATTTAATCCTTATTTGGGGGCATTAACTTCCCTTTAATCCACAGGCTCTGAGGGTTTCCCTACACCTGGCCAGCTGTTCTGTAAATACATAGGCTCAGTTACAAGGCTGGTCCCCAAGGCCACATGCCACTGGGACGGAGAGCGTCGTACTTCCTACTAGGAGCCACCATCCTGACCCCCAAGACCATCAGGGATCTCAGATGCATTCCTCCGCAGGCACACCAATCCGGTCCCCACTGACAAGAGATTTACGATGGAAAGTGAATTGCGGAATACAACTTTGTCATTTTCCTGAACAACTGCCATGGAGGTGTCATAGTGAAACTGACTCCGCAGCCAGGTCACCTACCATTTAGTAGCTGTGTGACTTGGGCCAGTTACAGAACCTCCCTGGGCCTCAGTTTATCATCAGATCCCTCCCACAGGGTAGATGGGAGGATTCCATGACCTAAGACGTAGAATTTTTAGAACAGTCTCTGGCACCTGTTAGCAAGCACTGGGAAACACATCACTCGCTTGGGCTCAGTTTTCTCACCTGTAAGATGGAGAGGGGAGGGGAATCAGGTGTATGTGCTCTCAGCCCTTTATCCAAGAAGAGTCAGGAGTCAACTCCAGCGGAGCGGGGCCTTTGTCCTCTTTGCTTTCCCTTTCCAGGTTATATTCATTTTTTTAAAGTGCTGCTTTAACCATTTTGAACGGTTCTCTCTGGACCATTATGTTTTCTATTCCTCACAGTTGGGTGGCAGACAGAAAAACGTGCTTACAGGGAACGTCAGCTACATCACCTGAGAGTGAAGAGGACCCTGAAAGGAACTGCTTACTCAGTGTTCAATTCCCTTCTACCGAAGCTTCGACATGAGGATGGTTATCCAGTTGGGGCTTAAATCCCCTCAGGGCTTGGGAGCTCATCACTCACACAGCAGTTCTTGGCCTTGCGGGGGACTCCCCGGCCCCTTGTGCGCCTGCCTTCTGGGAACACGTGACCAAACCTATGCCACCACACAATCTGGATGCCTGCCCTGACAGCCATGACAACAGACGGGTTTACAGTTTGGAGGTCTTTAAAGACATCACCTAGTTTGAAGCTCACAGCTTTTCTGAGAAGGAAGTAGGGCAGGTATTATTCCATCTCTCGCAAAATAAAGGGGTGGGGGAAGGGCTCTGCAAGTTTGAGTGACTTTGCCCACTTTTCATATGAAACTACAGTCAGGACTGGAACCCATGTCTTCTAACTCCAAGTTGGGGCTTTCAGTTGATTTCTGCCCACCTGGCGGTTCACGACCACGAAATGCCCAAGTTACCCCCACCTGCAATGAATAACGTCAAAGGTTCTCCCAGCCCTTCCTGCTTATTCTGTCTAGACGATTCTTCATGAGAGGTCAGTGGTAGCTCTTCCAACATACAAACAGCTCAGAATATTAATTATTTTAGGAAACCAAAAGCACAACAAGAAAAGCACTGGCACATCATATATTCCTTAGAACTTCATAAAATCTAATCTAAACCTGCAACACACAGAGCAATGATTAGCTCATAACCAACCCCATCTCCACTCCCAGGCTAAACAAAGGATATTTTTATCCAGTTACTTCCCCCCAAATGACACCAGCCATTCATCTATCACCACCTTCTAGAAATTACACAAAATATAAAACTGAAATAATTCAACGGGTTAAAACACTACATTATCCAGTGATGTAATCAGCCACAAAAGCACAAAGATCACTTAACATGAGGAGGCTGTTTATGACAGAGCTCTCGCCCATGGGGAAGGGCAACCACTCACAATAGAGTATAAGTTTGTCTTATTTGCATTTCTGAGAAGCTGTATTTCCTACTTCAGCTTAGACCACTGTAACAGTTAACACAGTAGACATGAGAGGCAGTTAGAGAGAGAACGCAATTATCTTACCCACCAACCCCCCTCCCTTAAACTGCAATGTCTCCAGGAAGGTTTTGGCCACCTTGCTGTCCCCACAGCAAGGTCCTTTTTACTGCCAGAAGACCCTGGGGTGCTGCAGTCTGAACTAACGGTGAAGTGCTTCACATCACAGTGGGGGTGGGGAACGGGGGATGCCCTGTGAGTCAAGTTTGGCTGTCTAATGGTGCAAGGACAGGAGCTATGGCCACCGCGCTGGTGAAGCTGAAGAAAGCCAGACAGTGACTGCCAGCACCTGGGGCTCAGCCTAGAACTCAAGATCTCCCGCAAAGAAGCCTCCACAGCTGCTCCCAGGAAACCCTTCCAGGTGGAAGGTATCTTTCCAGGCTCTTTGTTATTAATTTTCTAAACCTAACAGATCATATTTGATTCTCAGCACACAAGAAGAGGGTGTCATCCTCATCAGGGTTAACAATGCCACATTAATGAAACATATTTAGATCCATTCATTCACATAAATATTTAAGCACCGGTATGGCAGGTGCCAGGACAGATGCATGAACGGCTCGCATGCGGTTCCTGGTCTTCACCAGCACCTCTGAGTCTGCACCTCCTGACACCTGGCCACCTCTCCTCGGGCCTCTGGGATCACACATAACACCTTTGTTGTGAGTATTAAACAACCTTGTGAGGTCCCCTGAGGTTATAGGGGTGCCAGTAGAGATTCTCCTTAAAGAGATGTCAAAACACTGACATAAGAAGCCAGGTCCCACAAACTATCTGGTCACAGCTTCACAAGCATGTGCAATAGGCAGTCAGTATTAATGTGGCTGGAAAATGATGTTGGTTCTACAAAACATTTTGGGTCTGAATATGACAGATGACATGGAGCAGTGGGAAGCTGTGTCATCTGGGGTCTGACACAGAAGTGTAACCCTTATCAAGTCCCTACTTTACTTCTGGGGGAGGCTTACTAAATTTGTTTTTGCTGATCTACGGCATATCACTTTTTTAAAAAAGAAAATTACAAAATACTGCAGACTGTTTTAAACAGAGATGCTTTAGAGGACACATCCATATTCCCGACACGTATTTTTACATATTTTATAGCCCATTCCATTGACCTCCTACCTCAAAAGATAACCATTATCTTGACAATGGAATGATTCCCTCACATCCATGTTTGTGTGCCATGACCAAACAGATACCTGTAAATACACAACATGGTTTGACTGTATACTTCAGATAAATGGTAGCATATACCACACATTCCATACTTTTGTTTTTCTCCACTCACCATTAATACCCATCCTTGTTGACACATGTAGGTCTGGTTCACTCATTTCAGTACTGCAGTGTGTGAATGTATGTGTGTGTGTGTGTATGTGTGTGCGCGTGCACACGCATGAGCCATTATCCATCCACTCTCCCATTAGTGGCCTTGACAAGTGTTCACTGACTTACTAATTAATTCATCCAGCATCACTCAGAATCTACTACGTGTGCCATACACTCTGTAGGCACTGAAGACCTAAAAAGAAACTACATAATTGTTGCACTCAGGCCAAAGGTAAAGAGCTCCCTGTGGAAACACCGAGGTCGGGGGAAGTCTGCCGACTGTGCCAGCAAGCAGTCGGTTAGTTACGTCTAAAGCTCTGGAAGGGAGTGAAGGCTTAAGAAACAAGCCCAGAGGTCTTACACTGACAGGGAGAGGTCAAAGCTGTGAGAGCACACATGACTAGCCAACCCACGGCAACATACAAAATTAAAATTTGTGGCTGTTTTTATGCCACTGCGTGTTGGGGTGGTTCACCTGCAGCAACAGGTAACCAAAACGGGAGGTCACTCTACCAAAATCCCCAAAACAGACTAACTGGGAGTTGTAGCCCTCGATAGCAAATGCTGTGAGACCCACGATGACAGCACAGCTGGCCCTCCCACTGTGTCCAACTGTGAACAATATAACAAGCACGCACAGTAGCATCAAGTGGCTGGGGACACTTCCTAGTATTTCAGCTTCCTCGCAGCATCCTGAGAACACCTTCCTTAAGCTACAACCAGGTAGGATTTTGATGTTTGCAAACAATTGCCTGTTTATGCCTCCTCCCCCGGCTGCTCTGGGAAACTCCCTTGGATGAAACATCTTGGAGACTGTTATAAAGTAGAAGGCTGAAAAAATTAGTCGTGCTTATCTTCATGTGTCCATCAACAATGCAGACATCGCAAAAACTACCAAAAGAGCATGGCAGAGTAGCAACCAAGAGGCCCAGGTGTTACCAGGTAGGGCTGAAAGACCAAGTCATGAAATACAGAGTACAGACTGAAGGTTGCCAGCTCTGATTTATGAGGTGTCCCAATCAGACAGGTAAGGCCTCTTGTGCGGGAAGCACAGGTGATGTTAGGTGCAGGACAACCGAGATGAGGGGGGCCTGAGCCCTCTGTCCTCTCTCCAGCAGGGAGGGGAAAAACTTCCACATAAATCAACAACACAGAGGAGAAAGTAGCACGGGCCACAAGATCAGGGAGTTGGGTGCCACGGAAACGCAGAGGTGGCTGGGATTCTGTGAGCTGGGAAGAGGAAAGCTAAGGCTTCGTGGAAGCAGCAAAGCTTTGAAGGACATGCAGAGATGGAAGAGGGATAACTGGAGGAGACCCACATACAGGATACACAGCAGCCTGCGGGGGTCGTGGGGGCCTAGTGCAAGCTGGTTGGGGCGTTGCTGAACAAAGGAAGGTAGAAGGAAATAAAGTTGGAAAGTCAGGATTATAGTGGACCATGGAGGACGCTGAATCACACCACGCTAAGGACAGGAGACTTCATGCTATTGGAAACTACCATAAGTATCTGAACCTGATAAAATGAGATTAGAACTGAGCCTCAGGAAACCTTCTACAGCAGGTGCCTGTGGGAAAAGCTATCACACACATCAGGAAAATAAGTGATGTGGAATCAATCCTAGGTGCAGTTTAAATAACAGAAGGCAAACAACTGGGGAAAGCAGAGAGGCAAAGTTTTTTAGGTAACTAAAATCTCTAGAACAGAAATTGTGTTCCTTTCTGTTTAACTCCAGCTTAGCTCATTATGAACAAAACAGAAGAGGCCTGACTGGTGTGGCTGAGTTGGTTGGGTTGGAGCATCGTCCCGCAGACCAAAGGGTTGTGGGTTCGATTCCTGGTCAGGGCGCATGCCTAGGTAAGAACATTGCCATTTAAAATGTATGCATTCCTGTATGTATAATTCATATCTCCCATCTTCAAATAAAAATATATCTCCCATCTTCCAAAAAAGATTTTTAGCAAAGAAATTCCTTTTATACTGTCTTTTTCAGTCACTGTTTTGCCTATCTTATCTGCCCATGTACATTATAAAATCCTTTTGAAGAAAGGTTGCATATTATTCACCTTTGGTTCTTCCAAAATACTCAGTCCAGTAGAAGGCTTATGCCAGTGGCTGACAGATTCTAGTTGATTAATTTCTCCCAGCCTTGGTAATATCATTTGGGGGGAAATGTCTCTCAAAATTGTCCATAATTCCTGGCCAGACACCTGGCAAAGGTAATCTTCCAGAAGGCAAGTCAGTTTCCTTTTTAAGTTTTTTTTTTTTTTTAAGTTTATCTAAAGCTGAAGTTATAGGAACCCATTTTATAAGAACTAGAAATATGAAAAGGAAACAAAGTTTCTCCTCTGAAGGAAGCTAACAAAGGGTGTTCGTGGAAGACAGACTTCAGGTATGCTGTGAGAGGGGGACCTGTGCCTGCTGACAGGGTGCTATGCGCTGAATATCTGTATCCCCAGAAAAACAAATACATTGAAACCTAATCCCCAGTGTGATGGTGTCTGGAGAGGGGGGCGGTCTTTGGGAGGTGATTAGGTCACAAGGGTGGACCCCTCATGAACAGGATCGGTGCCCTTCTAGAGGCAGGGCCAGAGTCCCCTGCTTCCTGCCGCGTGAGGACACAGAGAGAAGACAGCTGCACATGAACCAGACAGCAGGGGCCTGACCGGAGACTGGATCTGCCTCAGTGTTGCCCTCGGACACCCCCGCCCCCACAGCTGGAACAAGTAAATTACTGTTGTTTATAAGCCACTCAGTCTTTGGTGGTTTGTGACAGCAGCCCAAATGGGTTAAGCAGCAGGGATTCCAGGAAATGGCGGCTACAGGATGTTAAGGCATACCCCTTGTTGGCATCGCTCTGGATTTCGACAACCAACATATATGTGCTCTATGCTCGGTGTTTACACCAAACTTGGAAATCACCACCACCTCACCATGGGCGGGCTTTCTGCTGCTGTTCCTGCTAATGTTACTGTCCCACTCCCTTTTAAATCCTTGGTTTAAAAAAAATTCACCAAGATTTCAAAATGAAATTTTAAAAAAACCAAAGCAAAGTAGCTTCTTGGCACTCTATGTCTCCAGTCTTCCTACAACTGACCTGACGAGCATTATAGTGCAACACAGGGGAGTCACTACCCCTTGGGTCCATTCAGAAAGAACCTCATTGTATCACCGCTTCCCCTGTAACATGGTCCCACGTTCTCCTGTACAGTAGGTGAGCGTTTCCTGAATCAATATTCAGACGAGCTTTGTTCTAAGTTCTAAGTCTGGAACTCAGAATTCACCTTTTTCCATAGAAACAATTCTAGAAGTGATAGGTTCCCTTGGACAGGCTCAAACTATAGTAAATGTTTCTCTGAGGACACTCCTTTCAAATCACATATCGGCAGGTGTGCACCTGGGTACCCTTGTGCCACCGGCGTAAGGGAATTCCCTTACTTAGGGTGGGAGTGGGGGCCACTTGTGCATATAGATGTGGTGCAATGCAGCCACTCACCACCTGATCAAAGGAAACTGGACAAAGTCCTCTACTGTAAAGATTCATTAAGCATTAATTAAATATTCTTGCAGCCCATCTCATAGCAATTTCAATTCATCAATGAATATTTAGAGATAAAAATGCTGTATATTCCCCACCTATACCCAGGCTGATATAAGTTCCCCTCATGTTCTTTAGCACTCTCTCTGAAAAGTCTCCAATGACATTACAAATAGCGCTCGTATTGAACTTATCTGCACAGCTGTCTTTGTACTCTTAGGGATCCAGTCACCGCCACCATGCATACAAGAAAGCTATCATTGCCATTTGTAGATGACACTTCATAATTTTCGACAAACATGAATCTCCCCCCTGGATCCTCACAACCATCCCACGAACCAGGGATACGCAGAGGGGTGAAGGGATGGCCTAAAACAAAAAGCAACCGGTAGCCCCGAAACAGCAACCCAAATCTGGCTGCTATTCTGCCCACTTTCCATGGCTCCAGGCTGCTTCCCTCCGCGTGCTGGCGGCTCCCAGGAAACACGGCCAGCCATCTGCTTAGCCAGTGAACCACATGTCCCAAAGCCAGCTGACTTATTGCCACATCTGGTTACGCTCAGCTCAGTACCCCCTGATTTCTGTTTGGTGTCTGCTTGCTGCTTCTGCAGATTTAAACTGCATTTACATACAGGTCTGTACTGAAAATTCCCCAAAACTTTCAATGCTAACACACTAAAACAAGGAGGGGAGGGATGAGACTAGAAAGGCAAAACTCTGGCCAAGGAGGGGATGATGCTCCAAGGCCACCCTCAAAGGTCTAGGAGAAATAGGGGACCAATGAGATAACCCAGTCAGGGCAACCCTATCTGGGCTGTCACTGGAATGACAGTCACATAGACCCGGACTATTTCGGGCCTGCTACTTCCTGAGATTGTAGCATCTGTTATGCTTCTGTAGGTTTCTAATTTCAGCTGCAGAGACAGAGCCCGGGAAATGAGGCAGACACATCTAACGCCGGCAGAAACAAAGAGAAGAATCCAAATAAATCACTGTCTGCCTCGAAGGGATTTCAGATAAGTTTCAAAAGATGGAAAGAAGAGATCAGAAGAGGGAAATGACAGACAGGAAAACCATAGTAGCAGAGACAGTCATAAGCTGAAATTCGAAGAATCATGAAACCAAGCAACAATGATGGGAGAGGCATTAAAAGGGATGACTGGGTCTTGTATTTAAACAGTGAGTAGAGGAGACGAGACAGGGTAAATGACAAGCCCAAGGTCACACAGCTTCACATGGAAGGGAGCTCCCGCTTCTGGGCACTGTTCTAACACCCCTCCGTAAAGCAGGATGTGTTTGGAGTCCGTGACTTTGGCTAAGAGTCAGTTTTTAATGAAAAGGCGCAGGGTTTACTCACAGGGCTGTAAAAGAAGAATAAAGGTGCCAAGGTAACCATGAGGTTCCTGGAAGAGGTTGGTCGAATGCTTACCTGAACTATAACTTTCAGGCTTTCCAACAGGATGATACTCGATTTCCTAAAGCCAACCTCATGAATGAGTGCCAG